>NDXB01007715.1:8377-39654 GCA_002631895.1 Agapornis roseicollis | reverse complement strand
GAGGGGGGGGGGGGGGGGGGGGGAGGGATACTTGTATCAAAGCAAGCTTGTCAACCCAGCCACCTGCTGTTTGTTTGGGGAAATGAAATCAGGATCAAAACATCCGGCTTTCCTGGGGTCTGAAGCAATAGTTAGATGCAGTAGTGCTGGATTCTTTTTAATTTCAGTGTTAGTAGGAGCTGTACTACAAGTAAGACTGGATTGGAGTGACTTGTGTAGAGGTTTATTCCTTTTGTTATGTGTACCACTATTACACAGCTTGACCTAGTGTATTACGGGGGCTATTAAACTCTAAAGTTTAGATTTTTGGAGCTTGTATACAGGGTTATTTATATAATAATGTGACATTACTCAATACTGACAAAACTACTTAGGTAGTTTTTTTTTGGGGGGGGGGAGCCCAAAGGGATGAACCCAAAGNAGTTTAGATTTTTGGAGCTTGTATACAGGGTTATTTATATAATAATGTGACATTACTCAATACTGACAAAACTACTTAGGTAGTTTTTTTTTGGGGGGGGGGAGGGGGAGGGTGGGGTTGGGATGGGATTTTTTGGTTTTGTTTGTTTTCTTTTCAAATCTAGTGCTTTTTGTTTATCTTAGAAAAAAGGAGGAAATGTGATCTGTGTATTTTCTGCTAAAGGGCCTGTGGTTTGCCTGGCTAACAGCCTTGCAGGTCAGTAATAACACTTCCTGGTAAAGGACTAAATGTTCTTTTAAGGCTACTGTTTGTTTTCCTAAAACCAGGATTTGCTTCCTTTGGAGGCAGGTTGCTTTCGTGAGGGATAGTGCAACTTGTATGAGGGTTATTAAACATAGGAAAAAAACATTTGTACTTGCACAGCTAGTTATAAATCACTTCTAAAATTCTGAATGTGAGTTGTCTTAAAGAATCTTACATTTTCCAGTATTTTTTAATCATTTTTGTGCACATGTTGATTTCCTAAATGTTAAATGCTTTGTTTAAAAATAGTGTTCTCTGTTGAGAATATTTTCATGGAATAAAAAAATCTTTTCATGGTCTATGGAATTACCTTCTCCACTTGTCTTCTGTTAGACTTCCAGCATGAGCACTGTGACTTCTTGTTACAGTGGTAGAATCTCTGTTGTGACTGGAGGTGGGAGGAACAGCTCATACCATTTTGGTGTTGGCTGTGGTGTGAGCCTGCTCAAATAATTTCAAATGCTGCAAAAGCAACATTTCACTTGGTAATAATGAGCACATGAATCTCTAACCTTAGTTCTTAAGCATTTATCCAAGTTCTGAGGATAATACTTCTACACCAGTTTTATGTGTGACACAGTAGAATTTGCTGCTGAGGCACTCTTAATATAAACACCACGCATGCTGATTTCCTGTGCAAAGTGCTAACAGCTTATGCTTTGCCTTCATCTAAGAAAAAAATATTACTTGCCAAAATGATTCACCTCAGTAAGTGAAGCAAGTTTAATGTACTGCTACACCCACATTTACTCATATCTGAAAGCATTTTAATTATCTGGATTGTCCTTGCCATTTCATCATCCATTCCTGGCAGCACAGCTCTTGTTTAGGCTCCAGAAAAAGCACTACAGATGCTCTCTTAAACAAAAAGTAAGCTGTCCCAACACACATGCAACTCATTTTGTACCTTTGCAGGAGCAATGACAGTGGAGCTTTCTCTGTTGTGATCACAGATATAATTTCTGCAACCTGCAAATTATTTTGCATAAAGATACACTTTAATTCACAATTCTATGTACACTGATCTATATTCATTAAAAGAATACTATACACCAAATTTTCTGCTATGTCACATACTTGGATCTATTCTTGTATTTACACTGCTTAATATTAAAAAGCCAATGCCTTTAAATCTTAGGCATTATTAAAACATTCTAACTGGGAAATACAGAAAGCTGTAAGACTAACTTACGGGGCTAACCTACCTGTTTTAAAGGGATCACTCGCTGACAGTGACACAGTAAATAAATAGTCTGTTTAGAAATCAGTAGTTGTAAAACAAGTGTGCATTGTGCAGTTAAAAGTTCTAAACATCTTGTGAAACGGAAGTTTGTGCTCTATCAAATTGCCAAAAGAAAACCGAAGTTAATTCAAGTATATCATTTAAATAGTGTTTACAGAGTCTTATACACTTAATTGTTCCACCTGCTTCACTGGGGGAGGTTCCAGTTTTCGGGAAAGTGCAGTTAAAATCTGGCTGAACTTCTCGTATCTTTCATTCTGATTAACTTGGGCTCCTTTGCTGCCCCAGAGCAATCGCATTTGAAATTCTGTCTTGAAGATTTCATTCATTTCTTCATCTGGCTGAAAACCTGGTAAAGAAAAAGAACCCCACAGTGCTTGTTACTATCAATCAGACACGATTTTTTTATTCAGAAGAAATGGATTTTAAAATCTATTCCTTCCAAAGAAGATAAGCCTTAGTGTGCTGGATTCCTTCTGCACAGTGATTTTAACAAGTTATTTTTAACAAGTGACAGTCCTTTGCATTACTGACATCCTATAGCATACAGATGCTTTAGGAACACTAGGCCAGGCTCCCCTTGCTCAATTTTAGTGGTCTGTAATTATCATTACAAGCCTGACCTTAAATACAATTATTGCTGTATACATGCTACTGGCACCAAGCTACACTTTAATTCACAATTCTGTGTATATTCATTTATATTCATTAAAGGAATATCTCATACAACAAATTTTCTGCAATGTCAAGTACTTACTCTGTTCTTGTTTTTTACACTGTGTAATTTTAAGAAGCCAATACCCTTAAATCCTATGCATTCTCAACATATCCCAACTGGGAAGTACTAAAAGCTGTAAGATAACCTTACAGGGGTAAGCTAACTGTTTAAAAGGATCATTCACTGACTTGATTACACAGTAAATAAATAATCTGTTTAGGAATCAGTAGCCATCCATATCCCCTCACTGTTTCATTCAAACTTTAAAATGCAGTCACATGTTGAACACATTGCTGCTTTCTGGCTCCAGGCAGTCAAGATCATAGTGCTGCATTTTGTACCACTGTAAGAAAACCTCATTATGACAAATGGTGATATATTTGCAACAGAGTAGTGATTTGAAACAACAGAAGAGAAGAAGCTATCCTCCATCCTTACTGTACCTCTGCTCAGCTGCTAGAAGGGTCAAGCATATTAAGTCATGAGAACTTTGACTTCTGTTTACTAAAAACATATGCTCTGTTGATTACTGGAGAGCTACAGTGATTAATAATTAACTCTCTTCTGCTGTCCTCCAACTGAGTTTCCTGCAGGACATTTGCTACTATCTCAGCTCCCATGAAAGAGGAGAAGAATTTCTTGCACTATTGGTGGCCCTTAGGCAGAGACCTTATCCTTCAGACATAACCCCTGCTTCGTGTCAAGGTGCAGCAGTTTCTCCTACACTGCTCCCTACCTTCCAGCATCCGCTCTGCAGTCAGGCTGTACATTTCTGCATTCTGTGCTACCTGACGAGCCATGGCCAAGTGCTTAAGCATTATCTCACAGCTTTGGTCACTGCTTTCCCACAGGTCCATCCCTTCAAAAACGACAGCTTGGCGTTCCATCAAGGTAATGAGAGGCATCAGCAGTGGCACGGTCACATGGTTCTGTGGAGTACTGGTGGTCTCTGGAATAGAGAACAACAAACAAATCATATCAGACATTGTGAAATTGCTAATTGAAGAAACTATTGTAACTGCGGCATTCCCTTCAAAGTCGGAAACTGTTCTTTTCCTTGCATCTTCCAAACTAACACATTACCTCAGATACACCAGTCCTGCCAGTTTCCAGGGCACTGGCTGGGGGAGAAGGCCAAGTTAGCGTTGGAAAACTCTGTTACAGGAGGGAGCTCTGCTGAATTACTAGACAGTAGCACAGAGATTTAAAACACATTTAAAATCTGCATCATTCCAGTAAATTATGTGAGGCTTACGTTTTCTTTCTCTATCCATTCTCTTGGAGAACTGTTCAGATGTTATTCTCTGCCTCACACCACTTTGGAGAGGAGAGGTGCAAAGAATGGATGCAGGAGCACCTGGTGTGATCAGAGGAATTCTCTTACTAACCCATTCTTTGTATTTAAGGATTCATCCTCTGATCCAGCAGGCAAAGCAAATAAAAATCTAAATTTGCCAACAGTAACTCTTCTGAGGAAGGAAGGAGATTTGTTCTGTCCTTGAGGCAAGGGAAGAGTTTCAGTTTCTACTCCACAAAGAGGGAGTGTAAGTTTGAGAAGGATGTTAGATTCTGCATGGGTACATGCACACTAGCACGTTTGTCTGGCAGAGTGTTTTCTTCTATTGCGTTGTCTTATAGTGCATTCTACAAGTTCACAGTCCTTTTAACATGTGATACACAGCTATCCAAACAGCAGCTGCCTCGTCTTCCTACACAGGAAATGAGCAGTGAGAAGTTAAAAGGCCAGACAGAAACCAGCATCACTCATACTCACTGTTCCACTCATTTTGTCCTTCATGCAAAGCTTTGCTAAATGGCTTCAGCTGTTTTTCATACATAATAGCAGTCTGGGTATAACGATGTCTCAGAGAGGTCCAGGTTTGTTCTAACCTAGTGACCTGTTCATAGACAATGACAGAATACATGTTAGTGATGCCACGGCAATCCCAGGAACAGCACCCTGCTAGCGATGAAGTTTGTTCTGATGAGCTCCCTAGTCTAGATGAAGTTGCACAAATGAAAGTAAACAACCTACCAAACAATTCCATGGTTTGAAACATAAAAAGAAACAGATTTTTACCTGTGGCATTTCCAGTGCTTTCATAATGGCAGAAAATCCATACAAATCCCCCAGTGAGTCCTTCAGCTCCACTGCAACTTGGATAATCCTGTTTAATGTTGCTGCTCTGTCTTCTACTGTTCCCGTGCAACCCAGGATATCCACAGCTATTCCTATAGCCATGGTATTGTGCCTGGAAGTGAAACAATTTATGCTGATTACTAAATAATACATTATGCTGTACACGTGTTCGGGAAAATCTGTTCAAAGATGTACTTCAATAGCTTGGTGTGCCCCAGTAAACTTACTCTTGCCAACATCTTTGTATCAAGAACAGTAACGCCGTTCTGCAGAACACCGACATGTTGGCTTTTAAAATAAATTTAGGAAGATTTCCTGCAATATTATTAGTATGCAAAACTCTGCTGAAGCAATGAATGAATGAATGAACGCTTCCAGGAAAATTGCCCTAATTCCATTCTGTCCTCCGCACTCAAATCCTGGGATCTTTCCCCAAACTTTCAGCAACCAAACTACTGAAATCTGATTCAGAGCAGCACAAAAGCTAGATCAGGGATAGCAGACCCCTAATTGTTCCCCCTTAACTTGTGCAGAGGTTTTAGAACGAGATCTGCTGATCATTTTTTACTTTAGTAGCAGTTCTAGCCTCTTTCCCAGCCGCAGAAGGCTGTTGCCTTCAATTTCTTCCAGAAACACACATTCAGCTATATTCTAGGTCCCCCATAAACTTTGGCTTGGCTGAGCTCTTAAAGGAGATGAGGGCGCTGAGCTCTAAGGACAATTCTTCTTTCCCTGTGTTACATGCGTGGATTTGCCCCAGGACATTAAGGAGTGTTTCCTATGCAAAAAGCGGTTTTATGCCTTATCTCCCTCTACCTTGCCCTGTGTATACATGAATACAGACAACGTGTAGGGGAAGCAGAGTACAATGTAGCAATGCTCTGATCTTCTGGCCAGCTGCCCTGGAAATGAGTAACAGGAACACGTACCTTTCAAGGAGGTCAAGGCGCAGTTGATGTCCATAAGGCAAGGTGATGAGTTCCAACCCAGAGTTCACTCCCATAAGCCTCCTCATCTCTTCAGACACTTCCAGTATCCTCGCCACCTGCCAAGGGCAAACGACCTGCATGTGATTTGAAACTCATTTACTTCAAACCACCCCTACAACCACATAGAAGTCCCCCAGTTCGTGCGGGGCATACAGAGCTAAGTGCACAGCATGCAACACTGGAATACAGGCATCTAAGAAAAAACTTGATTAACTTTAATGCGCTTTCAATGCCTTACACAAAAAGACCAACATTTGCTTTGCCACCTTTGTTTTTAAAAAGATGATTGCTCTCAATGCTTTTGGCTTAAATCACAGGCTCCTCATAAAGATTAATTAGTAAAAGGCCTTTAAGGAGGATCCTGAATGTGGAGAGCCTAATGAAGTCAGCATGTGCAAGCTGACACCCTCACCAATCTGTCTTTGCTTTTTAAACACACAGTATTAGCTACTGGTTATAGCAATAGCAATTATATATGCTAATTTGCTAATTATAGGCAAAACCACATTAACATACTAATCTGACATTATCTGCTGGTTTAAGGCCTGTATCATGACACATGCACAAACCCATTTGCCTGCTATTTACTGGCATATCAGCAGGCTTTCTTGGTTATGAGAAGATGAAAGCTATCTGGGCCACACAACAAGCCTCCCTGGTACAAAACCTAGCACAGTCAAGAAACCTGTTTCACTCCTGGAGATGCAGGAGTGCTCTGAAGTCCCTAGAGACACACTGACTGCTACTTGTTTGTCACAAAAAGTCCTCTCAGGCCTGCAAATGGCAGACACTCCATCACCATATGGGTGCTCCTCTCGCTATTAGAAATCTCACTATTCAAAAAGCAAAGAGCCACTGCTGCCACTAGAGACAAGCTACGAACTTCAGCCTTATCACAGATCTCAGTACAAAGCATTTATTCTGGCCCAGTTTGCATGCCAATCCTGTTGCATCATGCAGTTCTTATCAGTGTGGTAGTATGCAGCAAGTTACCAACGAGTGACAGTCCCTGGCTCTCAGCACTGCAAGATAAAGATAGAACAGACTTCTCTACATGTCCCAGCCAGTTACTGTTCCTGCTCCAAAACCCAAAAATCTGTTTCCGTAAAACACTCCAGTGACTTCTAATGAACTGTGCAGGCTCCCACACTTCCAAGAGGCAGTTTCCTTGGCCCCATTCCGGAGCTCATAGAATTTAAAATAAAGAGACTAATAACAACCTAATTGAATATCGTATTTATAAAACTCCCTTACTAATTCTCCAAGGCATGCATATCCTGTGCCTTGAAGCAATGTACACTTTAACAATATATTAAAAGACACTCTGGGTTTTATTATGAGGTTCAAGGAGGAAAAGGTGAATTTCAGAACTAAAATGCCAGAGAATGCTCCTGCTACTCTTGGAACCATAGTAAAGAAGCCACAGTCTATCACTTCTGAACAGACCAAGCAGTTGTAGAGCTGAGTTTTTCTGAGTCACTCTGTCTGCGTGAAGCCTCACTCGGCAGCAGCCGTCACTGCTACTGAGGAGAGAAGCTGCATTTGACATTGGCAGGAGCCCAACAGCTGGCAGGGAATGGCACACTCATCCCACTGCTGCTCTGGTGAACTACCCTCTTCCCAGACCTGAGGTGTGAATCAGCACAGCAGCACTAGGCAGAGCACCAGACGTGTTTATTCTGGAGCACTACCACTTCCTTTCTTGTCTGCAGTGGAGTTGCCCAGTAAAAGTAGCCATGTGTGTTGCCTCTTAAGCTGCACTTAAACCCAAACAAAGCCCAAACACTCAGTTCCTGTAGCTGCTCTGTGGCAGGTACAGCACTTGGCAGCCCACCAAAGTGGTGCAGACTCAACTGCAGTTGCATTTCATGTATTAGAGAAAGTCAACAGCTCACAAGGAAATTACTTCTCCTGTCCTGTTGTGTTTCTGAACCAACAGCCCATCCCCAGCTCTGTCAGCTGAACGCAGTAACCATTGTAGAAAAATAATGCTTTGTGGTTTTACATCTTTCTAAACACTTTCCTAGCAATACAGTTCTCACAGGAGAAAAAACGCACAAGGCCTGATAGCTATTTTCCCCCACCATAAGACCCTCCAGCCATAAGACAGAAACTCAGATAAAAAGAGCATCTAGTTTAAATACATTTAGTTCCATTGAACGTCATACCAGTCAGGGCATGGCAGCCAGGTCGTGTCTGTCTACTGTTTGCCCTTGTGAGCTAACTGGCTGTTTCCTGTCACAAGCAGTACTTTCCATAATGGTTTACAGCACAGACAGCTCACCCTCCAGTATAGAAGCAAGGCTGAATCACAGATACACAGCCACTGATAGGAGATTAAAAGGAGGTATGAAACGCTGAGAATTTGGGTCAAGGATGGTGGGAAACCTTTAGTCCAAAGGGTTGGTTAATGTTCTTGTTCTTCAAACAGAATGACAGAATGGCTTGTGTTGGAAGAGACCTTAAAGACCATCTAGTTCCAAGCCCCTGCCACAGGCAGGGACACCTTTCACTAAACTCGAGGCCTGTCCAACCTGGCCTTGAACCCTGACAGGAATGGAGTATTCACAGTTTCCGTGGGCAACCGGTGCCAGGGCCTCACCATCAGCACAGTAAAAAATTCCTTCCTTATATCCAACCTAAATCTCCCCTGTTTAAACCTATTACCCCTTGTCCTACCATTACAGTCCCTGATGAAGAGTCCCTCTTCAGCATCCTTGTAGGCCCCCTTCAGATACTAGACAGTGCTAAAAGCCCTCCACACAGCTTCTCTTCACCAGGCTGAACCACCCAAACTTTCCCAATATGGGAAAAAAACCCACCCCAACACCCTAGGAATTCCTACAATCAAGTCAATATATTTGTTGTATTAGCTGCAAATCTGCCCATTAATCTTTTCAAATTGGTTATGTAAAAAGTATGAACTTGACCAATGAAAAATGAAATGCAAGAGTTTTCTTACCTTGCAGTCCATTCTAAGAATATGCTGTGCAATAACCTTTGCACTGTTGTTGGTGAAAAGCTCCTTAATTCTTCTTAACATTGATGTTTCCAATGGCTTGTTTTCAGGAGGAAGTAGTTTGGATTCAAAATCATTTGGTTTAAAACTAGACACAGTCTCAAACACAGGTGCAGAAAAGATGCTGTCATCTTCAGCCATATGAGTGGAAGCTTCTGAAGGATCTGCAGAGTTCATCACAGGGTCATCTTCCAGGATCAGATAGTTTGTTTCAGAGTTTCTGAATGAGTGTGTTCCCCTCTCCTTTCCGATCAGATGTTCCACATAGCTGGTTTTCTGACATAACTGCTGCTTTGTTGCTGCAGGATCTCTGGCAGGGCTTAGTTCACAGTAGTGTTCTTCTGAACTGTGGGAAGCTAAGGGAGAATCTGGGGTCTTTATCAGGCGTGCTTTGCTGGGTTTAGGTGGAGGCTTTGGGCACAGCTGACTGTCTGATCCTCTAAGAGCTTCACCTACTTGTAACTCAGAGGTGACTTTCTGAACAACTGTGGGGCTTAGAGAAGGCTCACTGCCTGTTCTAAATGCAGGAGAGCTTGGATATGGATCTGCATCTGCTTCAGGTAATCGAGAGGGATGTCTTGAACCTGCAAGGGAAAATGGAATTTTAGAAGGCTAAATCACGTATCTCTCCTGATGCCTGTCCCAGGGTTCATGTCTTAACACTGATTCCTGAGGAAAATACTGACAGATCATGTCAGTTACTCTCTGACAAAATGCATATGAAATTGTATTTTGAGGAATGAGCTAGCCAGTAAATTCCATTCTCTTGGTGATCCTCCCCAAATCCCAAATACACAGAACAGCTGCACCATAATATTATTCTGTGGTAATGCTGACAATAATTCCAGTCCCTGCTGCATACATAGGCTATACTGTCAGAGCTGGATAGTCTCCATGGCCTGGAATTAGGAGGCATCTTTGTAACCTGATCTAGGCCATAAAAGCAGAAACTTCCAGCTACACCACATAAAAGATGAGTCATTTCTGGGAATGACAAGTTTGAGATGAAAGAAAAGCTTCCCACAGTCAGGCCTGAACCTGCCAGGAGGTATGGAAGGAATGAATTTCAGGGCTGCTAACCTTTTTCCTAAATGGTAGCTGACGGCAAGAGCGGGAGAAACACATCCACATACTTCTGTGTATTTATACCTCATTCTGCACTCAATCAAACTTCAGCATCCAATCTAGGACTGAAGCCTGTATCAGACATTCCCAGTCTGCAGTTCTCTGTGCATATGCTGGTATCCCCAGCAAAATGGCCAGTTGCAGCACACGGGCTTTAGCTGGCTCTCACAAACAGAATCTGCAAAGCACAGCCTGTCACCACTAATAAGCAGTATCATAAGCAGTACCACACCAGAACCAATTTGAAGGACCCCATGATGAAATACACAGCAGTACTCTTCAGATTAACTGGTATAGTACCAGAAGAAAACTTTTTGCAGCCATGGATTGGAATAAGATGATTGATTCGAGTACAGATGGACAGAAACTTGTTTTATGAACCTCTGTCCATCTGAGTGCTCAAGACAGGAACACACCCTTTCTATCAAGATACCGTCTCACTTTACAAATACTCAATATTATCTTTGTCTCGAGAATTCTTTCCACAGTAGGCACTACAAATTTCAACAGCTACCACATTCAAAATGACTAGCAGCCTCAGAAGTGAAACACTAGGATTTGTCCATAGAGAATGGATGAATCCTTGAAACTCCCTTAGCTGGTATGTTAGTATGGATACAATTGCTTACATCTCTGAAGAGTATGAGAAAGAAAAAGCCACCGTCAACAACTGATCAGATGTTGGTACACCTTGTATCACTGGAGGAAGACAATGACAGTTGCCATGGAACCAGACAGCAGCAAAAGGAACAAAAAGCAAAAGGGATGAGGTGGGGGGAAGGTTGAATACAAAAGCCAAAGCAGTGGGGTTTTTTTCCTGAGCAGGAACACTAGCACACCTGCATACTTGTGGAAGCAGTTACCAGACTTCCATGAGACAGGGCTTCTATTTAATAGACTTGTCAAAATGATGTGAGTGAGACAGGTCAGTTCTTGTAAAGCACAAGCAAGGAAAGGTCATACTGTCACAAAGATACTAATGCCAACTGTGGCTGCTGGGGGTGTTTTTCCTGTGGAAGCCTACTGAGCTGTGTGCCAAGGTACTCAGCTACCTGGTGCACTGTAAGTGAAAACCTTAATCCAGTGACTTAAAGAGCAAGCAATATGCTAACACAGCTTACACTGGCCATTAAATTTATCTGTGTATACAGGACTAAGAACACTCAACAATCTCACTTCGGTATGAGGCATAATGAACCACCTGGACACACAGAGATTCTAAGTGTGAAATATTTAATTATAGAACATACCTATTAACAGATAGCTCTCTGACTGGTGAGCCTTCAAAGGGAATCTTTTTTCCAGAACATGATCCAAACAAGCTGGCTGACTACCGCTTTTCTCTTTGTTTCTAAGGTAAACAAAAATGCAAACAAAACCGTATCAATATATATATCATATAAACCATATATATCCAACATTCTTAACACACATACCTAATTGCCAGAATATACCAAAACCAGTGCAAGGATCGTTAGCTATCCACTTGGGCAGCTTACAAGAATAAAAGGTATTTCATGCTGGCGTGGCAGAAATGAATGGGCCATAATATGTGACCCTGCAACATTCATGAGGGTGTTCCTTGGTGTTGAGATTTTTTAATGGAACATTAGATTTGGACACTGCAATTAGGATTCACTATCCCACACTTGGCATTTTATTGCAGAAGTCAAACATGGAAAGAAAAGCTTCTCTGGAACAGCAAGATTTTATTTTAATCCTTTGTTTTATTCTAGTCAAGATTTGCCAAGAACAAGCTGCACTGCTGTTGTGCTTCCAGAGGCTACATTTGCTTTCACCCATTTGCTAAAACTCCTTCATACCTAGTTTCCTATCTAAAATCAGAGTAAAAATTCACATCACCTACAGCCAGAGCTGATAGAGTTACCTCATTTCCCTCCATAAGGGCAGCAAAATTAAAGTACCTCAAAAGATTGCCCCTGGGTATGCTCTGCTCCGGGGATTGCATGCTGGATATACCAAGACTCAGCCTTTTTGCAGTTTCTGGTTTTCCTTCAGGGATACTTGGCTCTTTTTGCCGGACTGGAGTTACACCATACTTTTCCTCTAGACACCTGAGAGGCACAGTCCTGTTGATAGGCTGAAAAATAATTGCTCCGCTCTGCTTTGATATTGGTGCGCGATTCCCAACATAGTATCTAACCAAGCCAGGAATACTGTCAAAGCTTTCCAGTTCAAGCTGATACTGAACACGGCAGTAGGCTTCATTGAGTCTTAGAACTGTTCTGTTGATCTTGAAATGCTGGGAGGTATTTTTCCACTGACAGGTAAGAACATAGTTCCCAGGACTGGAAAGAGAATCCCTGATCAGAAAGTCTCCATCTCTCTGAACCAGGCCTTCTGCCACCTTTTGAGGAAAAAGAATTATGTAAAAAAGGACTTTTGGAATCAGAAAACAAGCAGTCAGACAACACACCACAATGAAGCATTCTTAAACATAGGATTTCATTTGGCTGCTCTGGAAGGACAAGTAAAGCCAGAAATAGAAAAAAAAGCATGAAGTGCAGTAGAAGAATCATGCCTTCAATACCAAACCTAAGAGCCCATCCCACAGGAGAGATATGGAGGGGTTTCTTTGAAAATGCCCAGCCGCATAACCCACACCTATGTATTCCTTACAGTTTGCTAATAAAAAATAAGGCGTGAAGGGAAAGCAATGACTCAGGATTTTAGACTGCAAAACATCTGAATAGACAGTCACACTGAGGTTTAGAAGCCTACTTACTACAGGACACTAGAATTGTCTTTCTATTACTACCTTCAGTGACAGAAGCTTTTATTTTTTATTCTTTTTGAATACTGCATCGTACTAGGAAGAGTCAGAGCAATCCTGTTTTTCCTGTTCTGAGTTAGTCCTTTCATGTGATAAACTCTGCATCCAACAGTTAATCTTGGGGGCAGTGTACGTGGGCACTGTGCGGGCTTCTCCTTACCGAGGGGAAGGGCAGCCTGCAGCTCCGGCCAGAGCCAAAAGCCCCGCAGGGGGAGCTCCAGGCGCTCTGGGAATCGAAACTCCAACTCTGCCACAGCTTTAACATATTTCGAACATGTTTGTAAGGATTAACATCAAGTTATTGCATAGATTTTGTTGTGGGACTTTTTTCTCCTCCCCCAAATTCTAAGTGCAAGAAAGAAAATACACAAGAACATCTTAGCTTTGGTTAAGAATACTGAACCAAATTAATGTCCGTGTGCCTGAACAGTATGTAGGAATAGTATTCCCATTTAAAGCTTAAATTCCGTTTCTACCTTTATTCACACAAATCATAAGATATTTGTGTTTTCCACTGTTGTCTGCCCTGAATCTTTTCCCAGCCTCATTTTATTACCAAGCTGTGATAAATACCATAGCTTTCACACCGATAAGCATTATGTTTCTACTAAACTAATGAAGATATCAGAGATGTGTATAGCACTTAAGTACAATTCTGCTTGTCTGCAAAAGCTCAAAGCATGTTTGGCAATGTAATGACCACATACCTGCCAAGGAATACGTCCATGGTACCAAGCATGGCTGCGCAAGTCTTCACTACTCAGCTGCAGTTCTTCCTCTAACTCCTTCTTCAGCTTTTCTGGGCTGTTGTCCATAACCTGCCTCTCCCTAGAAAACTGTAATAAAAGATTAAAAGCTACAACTGTGCCAAGTTTAGTGATTAACATTTTACCTGGGTTCTAACTTCCATCACATGACCTGCACCAGCCACTGGAACGCAGGTGCTGCTTTCAGCAGCCTGGCTTGGCTTCACCCTCTGTGTTTGTAAAATCCAGCATTCGGTGAGATAACGTGTGATTGTTATACACTGCACAGAACAGAGCACAGAGTTCTGTCTGTACACCAAACTAACAGTGACACACCTACAAAGGCACTTCTCTTACTTCCTCTTCCCAACAGTAATTCTAGCTATACCCACAAAAACAGAGCTGAACCCAAATGTCCTGCTCCAATACTCTCCCTACTACTTAAACTTCCACTTTGAATTCAGATTCTTTCTCCCCCACCCCCCTGGAACCCATCCACTTAAGAACATTTCAAATGCATTGAGACAGGATGGACATAAAAATTTCTGTTTCACTAAATTCAGTTTACCAAAGTAAATTTTCAACCTTAAAGGGCTTACTTTTAATGGTCTTAATCTTTTAATGGTTTTAATTTGCATGTCCATGATGTTCCCTTCTTAAGGGGAAAAGGTCCTGTTGCCCCATAGCACAAAACACAGGAGAACTGCTTAGACATGTCTCCATCACCACTACGCAACTACTATAAGATTATCTGGACAGTTCCCAGCTTTGCCTCCTCGTAGAGTACAGCTTCCATGCTGGACCACCCTGACTCTTAAGTCCTTCTTCTGGATGCAGTGTGGCCAACAAAGTAAAGTGCAGAATCTTCCCTAGGAGTTGTCATGTACTTTTATAAGCTTCCCTCAGTGGAGGGAAGTTCTTTGGACTTCCTTACATCCCCCAAGGGCTGGGGACTCCAGTGCATTCTTACTGTTGCTGAAGAGTTTCCAAAGCCTAAAATACCCAAGAGATTCACTGCAGGATATTCTATGTATCTATGTGTTCAATGGAGAATATACTACACTGATCAAAGAATCAGAGTATACCCTCTCTTAAAAGAAAGCACAGGGAAGGAGTGAGATGTGTGAGAGAGAGGCCTCCAGCGGGAGTACACACTAAAATGCAAGATTTTGCTCCAGTGTGTGATGGATTTTATTTTTCCTTGAGCTCTGAACATGAGCCAAACCCCACAGGTTCCCTTCACTGACACACTGGTGTACATATGCAACCCATGCATTATTCAAACATGAACTGGGAATGCTCGCCCACCAATCCCATTCTCTCTATGAACCCTGCTCTCTATAGCATTTCCTTTTTCATACTGAGCATTCACAGCACCTAACTGTGGGAGCAGGTGGCATATATTTAGCACTTGTTTCAACAATCCTCCCTGTGATTTCAAGCAGACTGGGTTACAACAGATTACTAGACAGCAGATTTTTGGTGGAATAATGCCACAAGAGGTATTCTGCTGCCAAGACTATTTAAACATGCTGGGAGCCCAGAGTAAGTCTGAGATAAATTCTCCTCTCCTCTCCGCTTTTCTCAGAGAAAACTAAGGTTTTTCTTAGACAAACACAAATTAGCACAGTAGCTTACACAGGAAGGCAGAAGATAAAAATCACCTGGTAAAGAATCACTTCTCACCTCAGTTCTGCTTCTGTGAACCATAACAGGATGGTACATATCCATACAAATGTGGTTCAAAACAGACAAGCATTTTCAACAAGGAATAAATCCTCTGTGCTTTTGTAGAGTCAAAGTCTTTCAGCAACTTCCCTGAGCCTGAGCTAACCCTAACCCTGACATCCCCCTTCACCCCACACCTCTGTGACCCATCACACTAACACAGCTAAAGGACTAGCAGCACATATCTGCTGCCTTCATTTCTCAACTCCAATTGCTGGGTACCCAGTTAAAGCTGACTGACACTGATTCCAGGATTAACAGTTACCCATTTCACTACTATATCTTACAAGATAGTAACAAGTATCACAGTATTTGCACAAACGGTAGGTAGAGTGAAGAACACACACACTGAGAATAGATTTTTCAAAAGCACCTTTACCCTGACCACACAAGGAAGTAAGTGGTTGGAAAAATTTTATAGTACCTCCTCCAATCTAGATCACAGCATTTAGTTTTAATGGCATACAATCTCTAACATTCATAGCTGTGTATTTTACTGATCTTCTGAAAGGAACTGCCACTTTAATTGCAATGAATTGTACTTACATTTTTGAAAGATACTTTTGACTGAATAGAGGTCTTGAAACACAGAAAACTACTGTACAAGTTGTTACCATCATTACAAAAGCATACCACTGCAGTAGTAGGCAGTAGTAGGCAAAGCTAAATGAAACAGACTGCAGTACACAAATAACATAACTGAATTTGCTTAGGAGAGCTAGATTCTTAGCCAACAAAAAGCACTATATATCTTTGTGCATGGGCTAATTTCATCCGTTGTAATGACACAGATTATCCTAAAACCCCAGGATGATCAAGTTACAGCTGCACATGAATTACAAATACAGCAGAGAAATCTAGAACTGCTTCTGGTTGTTCAATAGATTTTTCACTACTTGAATAATGTAATGAGATACACACTGCACTTGAAGTACCTCTAGCAACACAACAAGAGAAACATTTAAGGAATCCAAACCAACCGAATGGTTAACATTCATGATTATTGGTGTGTTAAAAATCCTCTCCACCATGGTCTACCACATTGAGCATATTCTGATTGCCAAAGGTCAGACATCTTCTGAGATGAAGCAAACATGCTTAAATAACCCTTATGCAACTCTGAACTTAGTGGAAGAACTCCTGTGGCTAGCACAAATCCGAAAATACATGGGAGGGAAACTGCCTAGGCAAGCAAGTTCAGTAATAGCATGTCTTCCTGGACAGTTTTTTGTTGGTTGAGGTCAATTTCTTATACAAACTCTGTCCATTAAAGGAGAAGTGTGACCAATGATCTGCCTGCAATCATATCAGCCTATCCTTTTCTATGCTAAACACTGTACCCAAGGCCCCTGGTCCTGCAAGAATCTCCGCCTATGCTCAGATCCATGTCATGCCAGTGAGCTCTCAAAAATCACTCCTGGAACAGACTGCACAAGCATGTTAGCCCGTAAATAAGGAAGAGTGTAAACTTACAACATTAGCTATGGCAATGGGCTTTCTTTTCATAGAAAAGGTGACCTATTCTACACAACATGATGCAGATACTTCAGACTCATTTCTTAAAAGCACCCAAAAGCAAATGGGCAGTAATGGTATGCTGTCAATTTGCACTAACTTCATAGTGACAAACCTTCATTTACTAGTAAGTCCTCAGTTTTTTTTCCTTAGGATGCTATCTTGACTCCTACCCAATGACAGAAAAAAACCCAAACTTACAGCTAGATTGCAAAGTGGATGGGAAAAAAATTAAAGTAAAAAAAAAAAGTCTAGGGCAAAAATTAAAAGACTTCAGTATATTCTGCAACAAAACATGGTGGAAGCAACACAGGGAAGCTTCCAGTTTAAACTCAGATTTCCAAAATGTACCAACCCTGTCAGAGATCCCTGGAATATAAAAGCAAATCAAGTCAACAGAACCCTTTTCCAATACAGATCCTTTTCCTGACTCACAAAGAACTCTCCCTAAGTATGTGTTTTCCAGAACTGTTTGTTCACATTTTAGTTGCATTGTTTCCAGTCCTGGTGCTATTTTAAGATATTCCAGCCATGCTGAGCTTTTTTTGAACAGGTCTTTAAAAGAAAAACACAAAACTATTGAGAAACAAAGTATTATCAACCTCCAACAGAAGCCTTCAAACTTACCTACACACCCAATGGAGAACAGAAAGCCAAGAGCTTGAGGGGGGGAGAGGGAAGGAATTTCCAGTCAGTAAATTTAGTGTTTTCAACAAATGTCATGCCGGTTTATTATATTTCACAAAGGATTTTTACTTCAGGGCATTAAACTAAAAGCAGATTTTCCTTACAGATGTAACAAACTACCCTTGATGTCTCATACTATTTGACTTTTTTTTTTTTCAGGCAAATGTTAATCTAATATACAAAAAAATGAAAAATATCAAAGTTTAAGTAAATCTAACATCAAAATATGATCTTGGGTAAACTCAAAAAGGATCTACCACAATATGCTGCTGTTGTGAAACTTGTGAACACACGTTAATGGTAATTTCTCACAATAATCTGTTGTTCGTGCATCCAGGGGGTTATTTTCATTTGATTGATTGGCACCCTTCAAAGGAAACTCAGTGTAGCAAGCTATGGAGTCAACCGTCCTGGCTGAATTTCTCACATTACAGCAATTTTTAATTGTGCTGAATAATCTGCTGTTTGAGGTTGCTGATAAGCAAAATAAAAGTTGCACAGTTATTTTTGTTGCCTACTGGCAGTGGATTCTTTTCTCAGTTTGTATCTCCAACAACCCCACTGGAGATGGGAATCACACAGGTTTCTACAGAGGCTTACTTCCAACTGCTATTAATTCCTCTCTAAGGTGACTAAGTGGGGGTTTGGTTTGGTTGCATTTTCTTGTTGTTAGTTGGTGGTTGTTCTTTAAACAGCTTAATTTATGAGGAAGAAACTTTTACTTTGTAGACACAGGTTGGAAGTGGTCCAAAAATCTGTCATGTTAGATCAGCTCCTTCAGTTCTGATAATGTGGAATTTCCCATCGCGTCTCTTTCTATCCTTCTGGCAAAGTACTATGTACTTAAAGGGCAGCCAAGGACTATTACAGGCACACAACTAAAGGTGGCCACCATTTCCATCCAATCTCTATTATTCCCTGGTGCTTTGCACAGCTCTGCCAGCTGATATTTAAATTGGCCCAACAGGCAGCCCTGGAGCCACCTGAGCTCATGTTGCCTTGAAGACTTCAAGAAAAAAAAGAAAAAGAAAAAGGAGATACATAAGAACAGCTCTACAAAACCTGAAGTGTGATCTGATTGAGGAAATAAGCCAGTGCCTTTCTTAAACTTTCAGTAAAAGCACTTTATCTACCTAAACCAAATCTATTACACCTTTCTCCCAAACCCATCTTTTCCCTAGAGGCCTGCTATGCTTGCTTAAATCCAGCATGAACTTTGAACAACTTCCTGAACTTGTAAAATCACTAGGTCCTACAGAATCTCCAAGTAAATGAAAAGAGATGTGAAATAGTTTGTGATTCATAAAAACCTTAATTTTTGCAAGATTGACATAGCTCTTAGCCAAGTGGATAATTTAACAGCAAGACCAATTAACAGAAAAATAAGAAGGGGGTGCTGAGGCAGGGACAGGAAATACCAAGAGGGAAGACAAAGATGTGAAAAAAGGAAGAAAGGGACAGATGCACAGACACTGGACACTAAAAACATCTGGAAAAAGAAAAAATGGATTAATTTTTTCTATTTCCTAACCACTAGAGAGCAATCAACTTGTTCACACAGAAAATGAACAATCTCTTGTCAAAGTTCCAATTCTGGATCAAGATATACTTCACTGGCTGCACAGATCCCTTAAGTCTCTAACCCTGTGCTCTTGTGATCCTGATCAGAATAACCAACTGATACTGTATTTTTTTTTTAAATATAGTCACATCAATTCATAATATGTTTTAATTTTCATTATAATTAGTACACAGCATATTTCATTTCACTTATAATTCTACTTATCAGCCACCAAAACCAACAGGTTTGCACCAGGCATTTAAATAATACCTATGAGCGAGCAGAGAACATTCTTGTTGGTCTTTACTTTCTCCTGTACAAGAAAGTAGCATCATTGAGCAAGAGCACATGGACAAAGTTATTTCTGATTATTATTTTTTCTTTAGAAGGAACTAATGGGGAAAAGGGAGTTTCTAAATTTAGGAAACCAATTTCTAATTAACTTGGACATTTTGAACAACTGTGGCAATGTTCTTCACAGGGGCAGTTTTTCTTCATGTTCCAGAGCACACAAAGTTCATGCAGGACTGTAACAAGTGCTATATTAAGTAATGGGAAGTACAAAATGGGTGTTAAAAGTCTCTTTGTATAGATGACAGCCAACTTCTACGGGATTTTCCTTTTATTTATCAATAATTGTCATCTGAGACATAGAACATGTATAAAAACTTTCACCATGCCCAAGATACTGGAGCGAAATCCTGAACCACACAGAGAGTTTAATGTAGGAGGATGGTAATTTTGAAGCCACAGGATTTCTGCATGCTTCTTTAGACAACAGGTGACAATTTTTGAGGTTACTGATGAAAAGATAACAAATCACCATGAAAACTTCCATCATGACTGTGACAGCTCTTTCAAATCAAACACACTCCATCATGGGCATGTTCTCAGTCTGCCTGACATTCACAGAAAAGCTGCCATTTTTTTTATTAACTAGTGAAATGTTTGGGAGGAGGAAAATAAAGGCTTCTAATACCAACTTCAGCCTAATGTTAGCTGAAGGTAATGGGAAGACTTAATTCTAGTGCACTCGGCATCCACTTTCCACTACAACACTACACCGATAACAAATCCTTAACCTTCTAGAGGTCCACATCCAGAGCTAGGAGGACAGCCTCATTTCTAGAATATGGATCCTGAGAAATCCTGAGTTTGTTACCCAAATCCTAATCTCCTCACTCAGTGACTTCGGGGATTTTGACTACCAAATCAAAAGGACTTCAGAAACTGTGTAGGTTTTTTGTTTTAATCTGAGAAATACCTAAATGAAAGGTATTACGAAGAAGTTAGATGCATAAGCATCTACTGGGCAACATTCCCATTCCCACAGAACAGGAATCACTTACAGAGTACCAGTAGTCCCTATGCTATCTATATATTTAAGATAGACAGTACACTGGGGTGAAAGTTCAATAAACTGTCTAAAATAACCACGAGAAACTGAAAAACAACTACATAATATCAGACTCATTAAACCCCAAACTCAGCAGGAAGGCAATGGGGGATCAAAGTTCAGGGAGCTAGATAAAATTTACCGTCATTTTAGTAAGTCAATCTCTGCCCGTCATTTTGGTCCTCCCCAGCACTACCACATCTAACATCAAAAAGGCAGACCCATAATGCTGGGTGGTTATGACTTATACTCATGTTATCAAATCCAACTGCCTCCATCCATGTACATGCTGAAACTGGATACATGAAGCCTGAGGATGCCAGCAAAATAGATTTAGATCATCACATACTGAAGAAATATTAATTAAGATCTGCTATCTATAAAAAGTATTTGCAATTCATTCAAGATAAAAGATGGCACCTGCAATAAGTAGCTACTTATAAAAGGCTTCTTACATATGCCACATTCATAGCATTAGTACATTACCCAGTAATGAGCTAGATCAACGTGCTGGAAGTTTTGAAACTTGACAGACCTGGTAATTTGAGTGGCTTTCCCCTTTTGCACAGCTTCATCTGAGGGTGAATCATGGCAGGGAGCTAAGAATGAAAATACCTGAACTTCAAGGTCTTCCCTCCAATCATGACTACTATACTAGTTACAACTAAAAGATCCTCTTCTTGTGGCTAAGCTAACTTTATAAATTTAGACCTCTTCATTTTTTAAGTCATCAGTTGTCACTGATTTTGTCTTAATTCTTCCCAAAAATGCAAAAGTTGAAGAACAATATTTTGTCTTGGACATGGCATTAAGTCACAATTCAGAATTCTCTCAAATTGTTTTTCTTTTGAATCAAACATTAACCCCTTGTCTTGAAGTTTCCCTTCATTTTCCTCAAACGTAGAAGTTGACCTTAGCTATAAGCAGCTATTAATACCAAATGGGATTGTCAAAAGTACTGACACATCATGACTGAAGAATGAGTAGATCCATGTTCGGATATTCTGCACTGATTATTATATTTTCTATTAACATGAGAAAGCAAACAAAACATCTGTTATTGGGATCCTGATTTCACACACTAAAATTAAATACAGCAAAATGCAAGTATTCAAGTGCTGTACTGCTTCCTGTGTTTTGACAGGACACAAGAAGGCATCTCTGAGCTTGGCCACATACTGTTTCCCATTAAATCAGGCAACACAATTACAGATGAATCCAGCAAGAAAACTGAATCTCTCAGGGGTAGCTGCAGACTTCAGCATGGTCAGTTATGGATCAATTTGGTATTTCATTACAATTATAATTACTATAAAAACTAAAAATTCATCTCATTTTGCCTGAGGTGCTATGTTTTCATGAATTAAGTAAGAAGCCACCTTAACTCAGGTATTCAGGCCATCCTAGGCACTTTGACACATATAGAACATACACCATTTGACCCCAAGGTGCAGACCTTACTTAATTCGGCCACTAGCTGTATACCTACAGCCACTTTCTCTTAAGCAAATGCACCCCCATTTCCTACCATCAGAATGTCTTAAAATAGCAGTTCATCAGAGTCAACTAATGCTAAATCTGCATGCTGGAAAGCATGCATTCAAATCTATTTTAAATGCTGCAAATCTCTTTAAATAGAACCTTATTTTTGAAAGAGCCCAGCTGTAATTTGTTTCTACATAAAAGGATTTATTTTTTACCTTGCATACACCAAACACTATTAATGTTTCAGCTTCTCTAGAGACTATATGGATTAGACTAAATGGAAAGTTGCCATGACAACACCACTGTTATTTTAAGTATTAGAAACTCATGCCAAGCCAAACAAAGGGCATGCGTGGTCAAGAACGACAGTTTTATAACTGTTCTGACAGCCAACAATAAAACCCGATGCAATTTCTAAAGTTTTAGAACAGAAGAGTTAATCCATATCCTTAAAATCACAATGAAAACAAAAATTAGTTACAGTAACAGGAGAGCAGTTTTAGCTCTATTCTGATGATAACTTCTGACATTTGCCCCAGTGAGAAAAAAAGTCTGATCAGAGTCAGTGTGCCCAAAAGACTGAGCCCCACATCCCACTTTCAGAAATGGACAGTTAAAAGGTTAAATCACTGGAGGAGGGAGAAAGGGGGCAGCTCTTCCCCACTTTTAAGTGCCTCCACCTAAGTTATAAAGCTGACAGGCCAGAAAACAGCAACCTTCACATCCTTCTTCATTGGAAGCACTCCACAAAAATCTATACACATCACACAGTGATTTACAGAGCTGATACTATATTATTCAAGGAGCAATTCAAGCATAAATCTTCAGTGAAAAGTTAGCAAAGCTTAGGCGTAGCACACAGATCCTTAGCAGTATTCAGGTACCCCACCTGAGTACTATTCAATTTTCAAGTCACTTAGACAATTCTGTAAGTGTGGCTCAAAATGTTTATAAAGGCTTTTTCTTTGTATTTAGTGCATAGAGTGCATTTTTGCATAAAGTGAAAGATGCCACTGCCTGTGGCATGAAGGTTGGACTACAGGATCTTTAAAGGCTCCTTCCAACCTAAACCATACTATAAGTATATAATTTTGTGTATTTTGTAATTTTATAAGTTCGAAAACAAAAGGACGAGGCCAAAATTGTCTTAAGTGCTTAAAACCCCTGAGCTTCTGAGCACAATTCACTATATTTTCAGTAAGTAGATGAAAAAGTTAGGGAACCAAATGGTCTGATCAGTTATATTCTGAAAACTTGAAGCTTTGCTAAAATGCTCTTCATCAAGTCCCCCCAAACCAGGGCATTTTGCACTCATTGCCTAAACCTAAAGACAGTCAAGATTCAGGCTCATAAAACTGAAAGCTGTTTAAGCTTCAATCTGAGATGAGACATTCTTTAGAACAGAAACACACTGTACCCAACCATCATATAAAAACAAACACTTCTGAACAAAACCTAAAAGCATTACTGACAAGCACACTGTGTATTTAGTGCTATCAAAAAGGGCACCTACCTTGATTCTGATAATAGACTTACGATGATAAAAGCAGCAAATTGCTGCAATCAGCATTTGAAAAATATTATAATCCTTCGGCATTTTCAGTTCTGCTGCTTGTGGTTCCTCAAGGCTGAAGATAAACAGCCACTATTAGCAGTTTACAGAGGTTTAGCAAGCTTTTTACTATCACCACCACTGCCTGCTAGAGCTGCTCACCCCCTCCTGACATATCAGTCTCCAGCACTTTCCACAGCCAAAGATGATACTATCAACTCAGTGGTCGCTGGCATGCCTGCTTCCAGCATGCCATATAGAGAGTGCCAGAAGCCTCATGTGATCTGTTTCACTCACCAGTGAAATCCTAGCTCTTCTATCTTGGTATCCCCTGCCTCAGAGATGTATTTAAGCCACCAGCTCAAGCCTAACTTGTCTTCTTGATGAGATACAACACCTGACTGTCTCCCTGTGCTGATAAAGGCTTAACCACTCAGTTGCTCCAGCTCAATAACACAACATCTCTACCTGCATCATCAACCATATATATACACAACAAATAAAAGGGAAAAAATGGAGAGCAAAAAAACAGTTGATTACTGTCTGATGACTGTTCCTTCATACTCAGATAAGAATTACACCTTTAGAGCTTAGGTTACCAAAGAAAATGATAAATATGTTCATTTTTAATTAGGAAGCCTCTGGCAAGCAGTCCTTGGAGAAAAACAGCACAAAGTCAACACTGTCAGCATGAAAACTATTAGTGGTGCAACCAAGGTACCTTTAGTATTTAAAGCTAGCAATGGACAGCTTTGGCTTGATGATAGCCCCATGGGATTGTGCAAGATGCTAGAGAAAAAGAACCAAATTCAGGAACACTTCTGATTTGGCAAAGTAAACAAGCACTAAAAATAAAAAGCAACATTTTTATTTATTATTCTATTCACTTGCACAGTGTAATCCATAGCTCACTGACCATTAAATCACTCAAAGAATCCATCCTACATACCTCAAGGCCCTCTCAATAACAAAGGCAAAAGGCAAATAACTCTGCTCATTACAATAGCTGTTAGGGACAAGACCTCACCTCCACAGCAGCTCAGTTAACAGCATTGGTGAAAGGAAGCAAAATGTATTAGATTGAGGGGTACAAGATAGCCTGTAACACTTAAAAACCAGAAGCTTTGAAGAGATCAGTCATTTATAACTGGGATGGTACCAAAAAGTCCAGAAATCACAGATATTTCAGATCTCAGATTAGGAATAAATTAGTCCCAAGGAGTGGTTAAAAGTAAGAGTTACTTGCCTTTTTCATCAGTAACATACATTCTGCGATTAGGAGTGCACATATATTAAATACTTATTGATGTGTTACTTGCAAGACAATCCTTCTCACCTAATAATAGGGCACTTCCTTCGTACATTGATTGAACAAAGTTAGTGTCCTCAGTGTTTGCATCAAGCAATGAGATTTAGCACATAAACCAAGAACTAGCACTGGAATTTACACAAGGGTTCTCAATCATCATAAAACCCCACAACTTTGCTAAAAACTGAGGGTTGATGCGGTACTTGTGACAATAGGAAGATGCAGTACCCTTTATCTATTTCCTAATTTGTCAAGTTCTAGATTGCAAATCCAACCACTATTGTAGTTCACTAGTTAACACATGCATATTTCCCCAGGTCTCAATAGCTTTATGTGTACTTTCATGTTTTACAGAAAGACCTATTAGTTTTGCAACTTCTTCTATGACTCATTTACCCAGGGATACACTGGAATTAGAACTGATATAGTTCTCTAGGTTTAGTTTGAACTACATAATTCTTAATATAGTTTCTTCCTCCGAAACAAGTAGTAAAAACACAGGGTAGGCAAAGAATGAAGTTTTTGCATATGTGTGATAATATGTACCTTCCCAAACCTTTTCAACAGGGCTTACACTTTCCCTCTGAGAGCAAAGGGACATAAGCAGCATATCTTCAACAGATTCCCTGGGTTGTAGGCACAATCTCCCCCTTCAATGGGAATAGCACTGCTCAATCTAGAAAGTAAATTTGGCCTAATATGTATTCAAGGTGGGCATGTCTATTTTTCATCTGAAAGGCCTGTTACTAAGCAGCACTGAAAAAAGGTTTAAGTGCTACATCCACAGCTACATGAACACCAGGGCATAAATTACAAACAGTAATTGCCTGTTTCTTGTTTCCTGTCTGCAGTGGAGTAAGTAAAGAATCAAAAATTACATATGCTGTGAGAATGCCAGATATAACGAACCCTAAAAAATAATACTGTACGATTTCATACAGCAGTTGCTGACACTTTTTGTCAACAGTATTAACTGGCAGGAAAGAGGGTGCTTTATTTATATAGTGACCCTTTTTTTTAACAAAGCCAATGGGATTTTTGTTTTATTTAAGGTTAACATGACTTCTGCACATACAGTTCAATGAAGGGATGACATTTTTAGAAGTCAGAAGCAGAGGCTTTGCATGACTGTGACACAGCAGTATGAAAATTAAGACTACTGAATCTCAAAAAGTACATGAGAAGCCTCTGGTGACAGTATGTTAGGTCCTGCACTGCTGCTTTCAGCCAGCATGACTGAGAACAGCCTTCAGGCTGCTCTAAATTACGCTTCATATGTAGATAAGATTTACACTTGTAAATTTTAACTGGAGAAACAAAGGAGGATTTCGCCATTTTTTTCTCTCACCTGTTCTACAACAATTTGTTGGTACTTTGTGTTCTTAGACTCTACATATGAGAAATAAACCATCTGTTTCTTGCACCTTACAACATGCAATCTTTCTGCTAAGTCAAGTTATTGATGTATTTATAATGCCCTGCAGCTCCAACAGCTCAACCATCAGCTTCATTTCTTTGTTTTCAAAGATTCTTGCCAAGAACTTTGAAATACTGATAATCCCTTCATCTGTTTCTAAGAATAGCTGGCTACAGCAGTTTTGATAAGTATGCTTATTCTGAAAGGATTTCTAAATTCATGGAATTCAAGGCCCCTTGAGTTTAAGGACACTTGGTCATATATTCTATGTTGAGCTCCTAATAGTCCATCAGGAAGAGAAATTAAGGTGTCTCTGCTGACCCTCTCCGTGTTATTACAAAGCCTCTACATTTATTTAGGGTGTTTTCATGGTCTGGTTTAAATTACACTCACCCAGGGCTGCATACTGGGACTGTTTCCCTGATACAGCTGAACTCTGTCCAGCTCCACTCACAGCATGCTGTAACAGAGGAGTCTGAAGCCTGCACAGTGGCTAGGTGTGAACCTGCCCTCGGGGAATCCTCTTAGGCTGCTATAATTGTACAGGTTAAATAAAACACAATGCAGGGATAATTTCTCTAGGAGGGTTTGGTTCTTTTTCTCTCATCACAAGAATATGGCTTCAAAGTTTTAAGTGGCTTTAGTGAAGCGATCGAACTCCATAGAAATATAAACACTTGGAAACTCACAAGCAGTTGGACCTGTAAAAAACTGTTTTGAACCAAATACCACCCATGTTCATGGAAGTACTTATAATTCACACACAGGATTTGTGATTTCATGTTACAGAGAAATAACTTCAGACTAAATTAGATAGGGAATTGGTGGCTTACCACTGCTACGAATCATTAACAATTTAAATCAGCCTAATAATATTCAGTGAAATACATGTAATGCTTTAGATTTCTCTCCACTGAATGACAGTAAACAGAAAGCCAGCTGTAAATGCAGAAGACAGGGTGTACTGTACAAGGGTTAACCACATACATCCAGTATGATACAGCATGCAGCCAAGGCAGAGCACACAGCTCACTATAAACTGATGATGTCATACAGAATACAGGTAAGTCCTTATTACACAGTGCATATGCATATACATGTTGTGAGTGCCTATGGCTATAAAATGGTACATGTAAGATTGCAACAAAGTACAATATAAATAAAATTTGAAAGAAAAAATAACCCAAAGAAAATCAAAGCATTTAAAACTTCAGATTGAAACATTCTTCTTTTAATACATAAGGCTTTTCTCTGTAACTAGATATTTCTTCTTTTTAATATAAAAAAAAGTCAGGAAACAGGGGACAACTGCTAAATAATTTGTCCATGGAAACATCTTCATAATGCCCAATAAGTTTTTGTACTTAAACCCTTCAGACACGGTCCATAACCTCTAACAAAGTTCTGTGGGGGATGCCTCCAAGTACAAGCAGTGCCTAACTGCTTGTTGGGCACTACAAACAAGCCAACTGCTTGTTTACAGCTGAACACTTTTTAAAGTGTAGAATAAGTGGAAAGAAGAGGATGACAATATTGTCAGTAAGTGTAGCTCACTGTCATCTGTCCCTAACTCAACTGTCTAAAGTCTCACCACCTGGCTCATGTTCTACCATACCTGTGTGGATTCTTAACAGAACTGACTCTTTCATGTTCTCTTCTATAATCTCACTTCCTGCACACTATTGCTGCAGCTTCTGAGCATAAATCAATAGATACAGCAGCAACTGTAATTACACTTGTTTGCAGTGCACAGGCGTGGTATGGCGGAGGTCAGCGTAATTTCTTCCTCCTCTCTATCTCAGTTCCATGAGGCAAAGTCAGAAATATGCTGTAGTTGTACAGGAATAGTGAGAAACCAGAAGTTGCATCTATTTAGCTTTCAATGCTCCTTGAATAATACCTTTGAAAATCCAACTCATATAAAACCCAGATCGACAGGTATAAGAATAAAGTGGCCAACCAGCTTACAAACTGCCTACTAGGTCCTAATTTGCACTTTAAGACACCCAACTACTTTTGGAAAAATCTGGTTTTTTATAACTAGACATACAACCTTTAAAGTCATCTGGCAATAGGCACAGTATTCCTACTAGTTATCTCCCTGTTAAGAAGCCATCAGCAGGTATAACTGATCCTAGCAAAAACTAGTATACATATCCTTGAGCTCCATCTACCGTTTGCCAACCCATGTACAAACAAACGAATTTTGTAACACTTCACCTGTCTTTCCTTAAATTTATTCCTTGGATTGAAGGAACATGACAAGGGAAGAAATAAAATATGAAAAGGCATGAACTTCCTTTTGTTCAGACTTAGTTCACAATTCACGGTTATATTCTCTTCCTTCTGGCTAAGATGTCATTAGTCTAACTTTAGCTTTGCTGGAGAGCATAAAAGAGCTCTTACTGCATATAAAAAGATGCCATTAACACAACTGCTAACTTCAGAGCTCTGTTTTTGAAAGTTTCCCCAGACCTGTTGAAATAAAGTGTTTGCCTGAGATTTATACCAATTCCAAATATAATTCAAACATGAACAAATTCAATAACTTCACTAGGGTTAAGTGGACAAATTTCAAAATCAGCTATCTAAAACTCCTGGATACCCTAAAATACTTCCTTTTTTACACAAAGGGAGATTTTGGATGTTAAGCACTCAAAAATAGAACTCACAAGTCACTTGGGCTCTGTCAGAGCTCAGTTTTTCAAAAGCCTTTATAAGGGGCCTTTCTCCATCCCGCATTTTTGCACAATACACTCTGATGAAGCAAAAGCAACAAGCTCACCTCAGCTCATATACCTTGTTTTCAAAAGGGAATTAACAGAAGGATTTGAAGGCATAGAAGGATTCTACATAGCCAACATAGCATTATACTCCCTCATTTGTGACAGTGCTTAGCTCCTAATAGTATCCAACATACAAAAACTCAAAGCTTCTCCTTTGCCACACATCTCTATTGATGACATCCCAAGTGAAACATACAAATAATCCTCCTCCTGCCCTCTCCACATGCCAAACTATGTCAATAGAATGTCTCCAAAAAGAAGCACACAGAGTGTACCAGTCTTGCTCTAATTACTATCTATAAGCGTAGCTCCTACCTATAAACTAAGAGATTAGGAACTTCACCTCTGTAGCTTTTATCAGTAAAGCGTACCTGGAATGTTTATTAATAGCCTGCCTTCCACAAGCTATATACTCACTCCCCCTTGTGGTTCACATGCTTATAGCCATTTAAAAACCAGCTGCAGTAGGGCATTGCTGTGAAGGACCTGAATATATTTTCATGTCCAGTCAAATTTGGTATTAGTCCATCTTCAGTATTACAAAAAGGATCCAACCACATCAGTAACTATCACCTTGAAGGCATAACTCCTCTGGAACAATACCCAGAAAAAAAAAACAACAACAAAAGAATACAAAAATAAATATTCCACACAGGAGACACAGCTCAGTAACAGCTAAGAAAAAATCAACACAGAATTTGTTGGACTGTGGTCAGATCTCTGCTGTTGTTAACAGTTTAAGTATCTCAAATCAAAAGGAGTAAAATTCTGTGTGGTATTCATACCTTTACAGATATATATACACACACATATACACATACCCCTATCCATATATGTATATATGAAAGCCTACTGTCAGCTGCAAAAACTCCAGCTGATACCATCACACAAAGATACCTTTTTCTTCTTGTGTCAAATGACAAGTATTTGCACAGAAATTGAAAGAAAATCGAACTGACTGTATAAGTAAATTAAGTTTTGTGCCCTTTACTACTCAGTCCACACTCAAATCTTCAGATTCTTTTCATTGCAGCTGGGATTGCTCTTACCAAGATAGAGAAAATATTCACGACTATAGTATGGCAATATTATAATCCATCACCTTTCTTTCTTCCCCACAGGTATCACTTTTGCGGGAAATTGCATGTTCTTTTCTGCCAAATGAGGCAATCCAGTGCCTACTGCAATGCAATGGATTGGGTCCAGGATTACAGCTTGGCTGAATTCAGTGCAGGAATGCATGGTTTGTCAGAAGTGATTAGTCACTTCAACAATCACAGTATCTGACAGAAGAGAAAACAACTCTGTTTGCAACAAAAGAGGATCACAAATCAAGGTGAAGCAGACAATGTCTCAATGTCTTAAAAGTAAAAACCACCCTCGTTTTTTTATCTTTTAAAGTGCAAACGCATGCCACCATTTTGTAGTATTTCCTTTCACCAACACTGTCATTTTGATTTGGAGATATTACCAACAGAAGCGTACAACTGCCAGCATTTGAGAGCCACAGACGTTAATATTTTGGTGAAAAAGGGTAATTAATTTAAATCCAAGTTCCACAAGATCACTAGAGACAAAAATATTACTTTGTACCTCAAAACTTCTACCCATGTTTCACATTCAGACCTTTGTAGCTCATGATTCACATATGTAAATAAGGCTAACAAAGATATTGAAAAGACCGACTAAGTATCCACTGCCACTAGCATTAGCAGTAGTGCCAAGATAATTTTATAGACACCTTTCACCTCAAAGCTCAGTGCAATCTCGGGTACATGTAGTGGCTCTTGATGACTCCAGATCAGATAAAAGAGTTAATGAGGAATAATACAAGAAGCAGAACACATTAACAGGGTCAAATTCATGATAGTACAGATGTAAGATGAACCCTTAACATGCATGCTGCTCTAAGAAGTAGCAACATTTTAGATTTACCAAAGCATATTCAGCATTACAGAACATGTTCCACATGCAAAGGATACCCTAAATTCTATTTCAACATCAGGAGAAAGGAATGCAAGAGCCACTGCTAAAAGACTTCATAATAAAGGCCAGAATAATTACAGAGCCACTATCCTACTGATTGAAGTCATATGAGGACTCATACAGAGAAAAAAGCCCTCCCCACAGTATGCTGAGAAAAAAAAACAAACAACAAAACCAACAAAACAAAACCACCCCTCCCATAACAAACACAACTTTACAAAACCCAAACCAAACAGAAAACCCCAACAATCAAATATACATTAAAAAATGGAAAAACCCATACCAACAAAAAAACCCTCCAGAAAACACAAGACACCTCTCCTCCCCCCACCCCCCCCCCCCCCCCCCCCCCCCCCC
>NDXB01007714.1:0-22140 GCA_002631895.1 Agapornis roseicollis | reverse complement strand
AAAAAAAAAAAAAAAAAAAAAAAAAAAAAAGAAAAAAATCAAAAAAATAAAAAAAAAATCAATGCTTATGCACTGGAGTTATTGCACAGTTATACTATAATTTGACTTTCATTTGGAGATATTTATTTCCATCAAATTTTGTTATTGAAAAAAATAGGACAGAAAGAATACAAGTGACAAAGACAGGAGCTTCGACAGGGTAACAAATATCCTTTTCTTAGCTGATGGCAGATTATCTTTAATGTCACTTAGCTGAGCATGTAACACTGTCCAGGGATGCCCTACATATGTGCTCTCAGGGTTATGTCACCGTTTCCCAGGTGAGCTTTGGATCAAGATCCAATACTGGATCAAGAAATACTGATTCAGCCCACTCTGGCTTCGAACACCAAATCTCACTGTGAGATTGAATGCTGCTCTGGTAAGAATAGGGGATGACTTCCCTAAAGTCAACAGATCTGCACCTACTTATGCCAAATGAGAATCTGGCCCATATTGCTGTTTTAATTTGAGTCATGTTAGAGCTGCTGTTTCTTACGTATCTATTAATCAAAATGATGCATGAAACATATGGCCCCAACAGGAGTATGGTAAGGACAACACCTCCTGGTAGTCTTCTCGCATGACTATTAAGTCCCCATCTCTATCAGATAACACTTAATGGAAGCATACTTCAATCAGGTGTACAAAACCACAGGGATATAGTCATCACTATTAGGTTGATGCAAACAGCTTTCCATATGGGATAATTTTAATGACTGACTCCAGATGCTTCAGAAAACTGGGTCCAGAAATCCAGCAACCTGCCACTCCTGCCAGTTTCAAGCTTTCAGCTTCCAAAATGAGCTTTTCTTCTTTTAACAGTGCTTAATGATAGCTGATCCTGTAACTCCATAAACAAATCAAGAGACATGGCCCAGGACCAAAATATTCTTTCCCTGAAGAAAAGTCTAGACATATCACAGCAATTATTATTCTGCTGGCTACTTACTTTAACACTGATTAATCCACCTAGGCTTCATTTTGAAGCATCACCAGAGGCAATTTACATAAGCTATTTTGTGTGTGTGGTCTCTCTCCATCTTTTCAATGCCTTTGGATCAAAGCAATCACTCTGATTCTTTATCATAACTAGATGATGCGGCACCAAGCAGCTGCTATTCTGCCACAATTCCCGTATTTCCAGAAATATAGAACAAAGGTCCTAACCTTCTGTGCTCATTAAAGGTAGTTATGCGATTTCCCATACGAGTCAACTTGGTTTGCTCTTATGCCCTTGATGGAATCCCATGTCTGATAATTGCTCTGCTTTTACAAATTGCTTTCTGGTTTTCAGCTTCACACAGGTTTTATGCTGATTCCATCAAAGCCCTTGAGTAGTTCTGGCACTGTATTACTTAGCTCAGTGAAATTGTTTTCTTAAACAAGTAAGATGACACTTCTAGTGCTGAATGTGACAGCAACTTCAACATTACTCAAAGCTATACAGCCTTTGAGACAAGTAATGATAAAAAAAGGCTGAGAGTTCAGTGCAGTTTACTCAATATAAAGTTATTGTGTATGTTGGAGTTTCACCATATTGGTTTACATCTTTGTTCCTATGAGGAGTGACATGAATTTGCTGAATGCCCCACCAATGAAGACTGGACTTGATATTGAAAGGTGTAACCTCTAGGGAAGGGTATTGATGTGCTGCAGTACAGCTATAATCTCTATCACACTTCTACATGCAAAGCCAACTGTTCTCACCTTTGATCCTGATTCACCTGCAAAATTACAAGGAGGCAGCTGAAGCCCTGTTCTTCCTGAGGTAAACTTTCTATCTGGGAGATGATGTACTAAGGTTCTTTTGAGGCTTCAAAACCCACCACAAAATTATGTGGGTCAGATGCAAGATAAAACTTTATCCTATGCTGTTACTTTTATGGGTCTTCCTCAATGCTAATTTCTAGGATAGAAAACTCAAAACTCCTAACCAGACACTTTTTGCTGCTTAAATATAGAATCCCAGATTGGTTTGAAGGGACCTTAAGGCTCATCCAGCTGCAAGTCCAACACCCTGCCATGGGCAGGGACACCTTCCACTTAACCAGGTTGCTCCAAGCCCCTTCCAACCCGGCCTTGAACACTGCCAGGGATGGGGCAGCCACAGCTTCTCTGGGCACCCGGTGCCAGTACTCTCACAGCAAAATATTTCTTCCTTATATCTAACCTAAATCTCCCTTGTTTAAGTTTGAACCCATTACCTCTTGTCCTATCACTACAGTCACTGCTGAAGAGATAGAAAGAATAAACTGTTTACTTAACATTTTGATACCTCTAGTTCCGTTGAGGAAGCCCTCTGAACAAGATTCTCAAGCTACAAAAAATATCTACACTATGATCCTGCATCTCAGGATCTGGATTCAGAAACACAATATGTGTGTGACAACTGACAAATAGAATGATTTATGTTAGATACAGTGTTGTGGTTTAAACGCAGCCAGGCTGCTCGATCACTCACTCAGCCCCCCCACCCCCCATTTCTTGCCCTCCCCTCCTTTCTCCTCGCTCCTGGAGGGATAGGGGGAGGAGAACCGAAGGGATGCGACTCCCACTGGTTCAGATAACAACAATCCAGTCACTAAGGTATAAAACAAATCACTTATCACCAATNTACAAAAAATATCTACACTATGATCCTGCATCTCAGGATCTGGATTCAGAAACACAATATGTGTGTGACAACTGACAAATAGAATGATTTATGTTAGATACAGTGTTGTGGTTTAAACGCAGCCAGGCTGCTCGATCACTCACTCAGCCCCCCCACCCCCCATTTCTTGCCCTCCCCTCCTTTCTCCTCGCTCCTGGAGGGATAGGGGGAGGAGAACCGAAGGGATGCGACTCCCACTGGTTCAGATAACAACAATCCAGTCACTAAGGTATAAAACAAATCACTATCGCTATCACCAATAATAACAACGACAAGGAAAACAAGGGAAGAGGGTACGATACCACCCACCGAAAACGAGCCCGACCGGGAAGTTCCCCCTCCTTCCGGGTAACTCCCAGTTACCTCCTGGCCATGGCGTGCTATGGTATGGAATACCTCTTTGGTCAGTTTGAGTCCTGTCCCTCCTTCCTCCCGGCCCCCCCTCCTCCCCGGCAGAGCATGAGGCTCACAAAGTCCTTGGTCAGGGCAAACATTGCTCAGCAACAACCAAAACCATCGGCCTTATCAGCCTTGTTCCTGGGTTAAGTCAAAACACAGCTACTAAGGAGGAGAAAAACTGACTGCGACTGCTGAACCCAGGACATACAGAAATAACTGGCCTTAATAGACCGGGCTGTGTCATCTGTATCTACAATTATTCCTCCTATCACCTGAGAATTATCCAGTGACAAGTAGTGCCCCTATGAAAATACAAAGAAAAAAAACAAAGGTTCTTTGGACCTGAAGTGAATTTGCCAATACAATGGCAACGTGGGAAATTGGGCCCTGAACAGCAACTGTGATTAATTTCTGTATTACACTTCATCAGGATTGCTTATGATTCTTTGATTAAGCCATAAGCTGTTCAGTTTAGAATAAACTGAGGTGTATTTGTATCATTACGTTTACTTTTGCTTTCCATCTCACAAAGAAGTAATTTTCGGTCTTTTCAAGAATTCCTCTAATATTGGACACCTTTTCTGAGGCTCTACAGACACTGACTTCATGGGCAGCTCCTTAGGAAAATCAGATGCCAAATCTTGACCTGCTGACAGTGCACTTGAAAAACATGGAGCTAGGTTGCCTCGAGAATTAGCCAGACAAGGGACTTCTCAGCCTTGTGCTATCTCTTCAGCTAAGCACAGTGACGAAATGTTACTGAAATAATTCATTTTATCTACTTACAGCCATTTACTATTGCTAAACAAAAAGGTATCTTTCTATGAATTATGCATCTCTCAATGTACAAACATGTGAATGGGAAGACCTTATTGGAGTCCTGACACCTTTCAACAGCAGTCTCCAGCAGTCAGTACAGCAAGTCTGATGAAGAAAACTGAGTGGGGGGAACCCCATGCTGCCCCAGAAGGAATCACATATGCCAGTTAGGAAAGGAAGGCTGCCAGAGCCTTGGGAGCTCAGCTACAGTCTGTGAGTTCCAGTCACATCATCCATGTCTGTGTTGTTTGAATTTCCACATCCTAGCAGATAGGCAAATTGATATGCTACTGAATTCATGTGCATGGATGCAAGGCCTTGCATCTTCCTCAGATCCTCCCTGGAGAGATGTCTTAACATGGTGCAAACTTATCAAAACCTCTCACAATGTGATTTCAGAGAAGAGTTTTTGCACACTAAATTGTGTTCAGCTAGGGCAGGCAAGGGGATAGGAGAAAACAAGAAACACCTGTTAACTCAGGTTTTGTGTTTTCTACCTGTTAAACATTGTCTTGGGACTTCCTGGAGGTGGCACTGAGCAGTTCAACACAGGCTGGATGTTTGTTTGCATTCCTATCAGAGAAGGCTGACATCTCAGAAACCTGTAAGGGCTGGTGCCGCCTTTTAGAAGCAGCTCTATTACCTGGGGGTGCAGCAAAGTGCTCACAGAAGCACCTCAAAAAGAAGCCTAATTGACATTTTATCCAGGATCACCATGCATGCAACTAACTCTGCAAAGAAGTTTATAAAGTACAAACTACAGGGTGTATATACATCAGTTCAAAGTCATCTATGGGTTATATTTTTCATGCATAGAAAGCACGTGGCTGTTTTCACTCTAAAAGGAGTCATGAGAACAATGAAAACCAAAAGAGAAAACAAGAAGTCAGCATCCATCTCCTCCCTTTGCCATCATCCAATCTGCACAGACCAGTGCATAATGTGAGCTGTGACAGGCTCCCAGCCGCTTATTGCGATTCTCCTATTCAGTGCCAAGTCAGCTGGCTCAGTTCCACTGGTGTTTTCAGCTAAAATGTTTTCCTTGCAGTGGATGAGGATCACTCACAACACAGGCTCTTTCCCTTCTGCTGGCCCTGATATGGGGTGGGCAACCCCTACACAGATGTGGTACTAAAGAAGCTGAGGTTAGTGGCATCTTATACCTCTGCAGCTGAAACTGCAGGGATTATCTGAACACAGGCTAAATTGTTATATGAAGTGTCCCTCAGAACAGCAGCTGCTCCTGCAGCTAGGATCACTTGTGACAATTTAAAGCTATGATGGTACAGGCAGCATTAGAATACCGCAGGGCAGAATTACTTCCAATAAGGAAAGTTCTGGCAATTTGCACCCAAAGTAAAGGCATGGGCTTTTTGTTTGAATGGGTATAGCTGCTTAAGAAGGGAGGCTTATAGTCTGTGGCTTAGCTTGTTCTTTCTCTGCTAACACAAAACTGTGTTAAAAAGGACCTTGCTTCTTTTTTCCTTATTGGATTTATTAACTCTATCCCTTCAAGATGTACTTGAGCAATTGAAAGCTCAATTTGTACTGATATTGTATCATTGAGTAATGACAGTTACATTCTGACTAGGGGTGGGCTGTTAAGAGACCTCTATATCTAAGGACCTAAGAGGTTAGGTTTTAGAGATAGAGGTATGTATATTTTATCAATTTCATCTTTGTATCAGTGAAGTCGTGTTGAATAATTGGTGGAGAATTGGAGAAGCAGCTTTGTTACCATTTGATGAGTGAGGGAAGAAAAATACACCGTTTCTATGGAAGTACAGGAGAAGCATCTTTCATTCCTCATCACAAATTGCCTTTCTCTCTAGTCAGCAGCTACTTGTGTCTGGGCACTGAAGTCTGTATTCATCTGCCATGAAAGGAAAGACTAGAAGAAAGGATTTGACCTGAAAGCCCAGGCATTCCCACAGAGAGAACTCCCTCTCTAAGCTTTGCTGGGGTTATCTTGGTCAGCTGCAAATTCTTAATCTTGAACTACACATGCTGCTTCTTTTACTGTCATTACTCTTAGGTTCCAATTAAAAGGCAAAACCAGGAGAATAAATTGTATCTCTGGGCTATATACAGATTTCTTCATGGGGACTTCTCAAGCCATGTGAGAGCCACATGCAAAACCAGAAAGACAGACAGATCCTATTCAGAAAACAGTCCAAGGCAATCACCCAGACTGAAGATGTTCACAGGATGCATGGTAATAGGCAGACAGTTATGGTCTTGCTGAGATCAAGAGGAAGGACATCTGGGTTCAATCAAGATCTGATGGGGTATTTCCCTAGGCTTTGCAAAATAATTTTCATATCACTTGAATTTGATCTTTCTAAAATCCCTCTCCTTTTGTAGGTCTTCTTTTCTGGATTGAAAGTTGTTTTGCATGAGCACAGTTTCTTAATGTACTGTTCCTATAGGTACTATCCTTCATGTACTATCTCTAGCCCTCAAGGGCTCATTTCTTTTGAAATGCAAATAATGATCATAAAGAGAATCTGGACTACTTGGGAAAGAAAGGTCTAGTGAATGCTCCTGTTTCTCTGGCTACTCGTGAGTAGGGCCACAGGGAAGAAAGACAAGGAAAACTACAAGAGAAAGAATGGAATATGTCTAGAAAGAGGGTTACACTTAAAGAGAGACAGGGATGTGAATGATGAGACTGATGTTACAGGAGGGCAGAACTAAGTACAGGGTGAAGAAAGGTCTGAAAGAAGAGGCAGGACAGAAAGAAAGCAAAGAAAAATATGAAGGTGACAAAAGAACTAGGAAAAGAGGAAGAATAAGTAGGAAGACTAGGAAAGCAATAAGATTTTAGACAAAATATTTGGGGAAAACAATGTACAGTGAAAGGGACAAAAAGTAAAATGAAAGCACAGGGAAATGCAGTGCAATAGCATTGTTCCAGCACATATGCATCCAGTGGATGTACGAGGTACAGAAAGCCAATGTGGTCCCTAATGAACATTTTGATTCTGTAATCATTAAATACCCATGTACTCATTTGTGTGACTTTTTCAGGCTAGAAACTACATTATCACTGAAAAAAAACAGCAGTCTTCACTGAAGTATTTGCCTCAGATATTTTCCAATTAGAGTATTTTAGCAGTAAAAAGAAAGAAGAATAGATGGAATACGGCAAAATTGGAGGAGAAAGAGCAAGAGCAAGGAACTAAAAGAAAATCCAGGTTTAAAACTATTGTTGACATCTTGGATAATTTTATCGGCAGGGTCATTCGGTCTGCCATATTTCATTAGCCTCCCCTACCCTTTGGCTTTTCCAGAGTGTGTTTACAATGTCCATCTAGTTCCATTCTTCAGCAATGATTACTGAACAGTACTATTTTGATCAAGATAAATAAAGACCTCCATCAATTTATGTTGTATACGGTTTAGAATAAGTCAGATGCTGATTCCTAACTACTTATTTCACTGGAATAAAGAATTGTAATCAATGTAGTGTTAGAAAAGGCTGATATCCTTCCTTCCTTCCAAAACTGAACATACTACCCTTTGGTATTAATCTACTAAATGACATTAAAATAGTCATTTGCCAAATGTCCTATGAGGCTGCTTTGTTCAGATGGCTGCTTTGTTCAGATGACTTCTTTTGATTAGACTTGTATAAATAGCACTGAACCCCACCTTTGTCATCTGGTTTCTGAATTAAGGCTTGCTCTAGTTTTATGTCATGTTTTATATTTAACCATACTTCACATCATCATGAGCCTTAGAAAAGATGTCTATATTGTTTACTACTAATTCAAACTGATTCTGGAGGTTTAACAGTCTTCTGTGTTGAGTACTGAGGCTTCAGGTGCAGATTCTTTATCTGGGACTGCCTCTATCTAGGTAACCTAGCTATTTAGAATCTTTAGATTAACCAATTGATAATGCTGCTTATTCATTAAGTAATGTGCAGGCCAGAGGATGTGTCCTGTATGGAACCAGAAATTATTAGTAGGGTTTCCAAACTGCTGTTGGTTAGGGACAGTCTTAAAATAGCAAGGACTGATAACTACTGTTTCAGGGCTCTTCTAACCTCATTTATTTCTTGATTCTGTGATAAAAGTGGTGATATTATTTGGCAAAGACTCTTTGATCATTTCCATCTCTTACATGAGACAAGGATGTGCTTCTGAGGTCACAGATGCAGAAAGGGCAGAAAACTAAACCTATTTTAACTGCTCATAAAATAAGAGACTCCAGTCAGCTTTCATTATGCATGATGACACCTATTTTTCCCTCCTCAGCAATGATTTCCTAACTAGACTACATCAGGACAAAAGATTCTGGGCTTGTCTTAAACTGACTTCCAGATGTCTGCCATTTAAACTATGAATAAGGATAAAGCACATCTGCTTTTCTGAAAAGGAAGGCATGGGAAATGTATGTTGTGTAGTGCAAGAAACTTGGATAGGATTGATCCTTCATTTGTTGCACATTTTTAGAAGTCACTTGGTTTCCGAGGCAGGAATTTTAAGAAGAGAAAGGAAAGTCTCACAGTTAAAACAGTCACATGTTGAAATCAGGACTTAGTTTTTATTCTCATCTTTCCTGTTCAATTCTAATGCGTTGCTTAGCAAGTGACTTCAAATCCAAGTGGGGTTTTCAGATGAGGTCATTAACAGTTTGTTCCTTGTTCCCTGGGTGCCCAGCATGAGACTCTTTTTCCTGATTGGCAGGACTGTAAAATGCTCACAACTATAGCTGCAGTCAATCAGAGATGTGCTCTCAGCATACAAAATGAGAACGACTACCAAATACACTGAGAACTTAGGTGCTGCATCTCAGGTAGTGTGCTTGATGTTAGTGGCTGTGTTTGATTTGAACTCCTCTGCGGCTCACTTTCTGGTCTACAAGGAAGAGGATAATGACAGCTTTCACCTCACCTGGGTTTTGAGAAGAGAAATTTATTAACGTTTGCGAAGCATGTATATGCTAGTCAAGAACACCACAGAAAAGTCCATGAGGAAATGAACAGCTGTGTATTCAGAGCAGGGTTTGAATGCAATGCAGTAAAATAAAGAATAAGAGCACATACTGGAAAATAGGAAGAAAATCACATCTTAAAAAGATGTTCATTAAGTACATCTTATCAATTCAGAACGCTGAATGAGACAATACTTCTCTGTAAATAAAAGCATGTGATCATGGGATTAAGACCTGTGTAATAATGCATTTATACCAGAGGTCGAACTAAATTTTTAGGTAGTGCCTTAATTCTGTTATTTCCTAATTGTCACTGCTTGGCCTTGACACTTTGATAGAATTATTCAAACTGTGCACATAGCAATATCATTTTGATGAATACATTAACATACATACACATTTGCTCGGACACAATCACAGAGCACATCCTTTCACTAAATAAGCATTACTACAGCAAAATTCAAGGTCTTTCTTTTACTCTTTTTTTCTGTCTCTTTCTGGTTTTTCACTTTCTTGCTATCCCATGTCAGCATCCAACCTACTTCATAACTGTAAATGTGGAAGTTATGTCTAATGACATATACCTGTGTATAAACTTGGATGGGTAGATAGTTAAGAATATTACTAGACCACAGACTGACTGATTCTTGCAAGTAACAAATGCATTTCTCCAGACAGATTTTCATGCCAGAATTCCAAAATATTAACCTGCCAGTCTCGTATTTGTCCCTTATGTATTCGATTCAGTGGGTTTTATGATGGAGCCAGGGCAAGAATTTCAAATGAAAAGGATATGACAGGTACAGAAATAAGATGTGATTTTAATTTAGAATAGATCTGGGTACACCATGGTCTGCCCAATATCTCAAGAAAGCCAAGGACTTACGACAAGTTTTAAGATGAGCAACCAAGATTACCTCGCTGCTCTTCTGATACCTGTTAGAGGGCAGCTTTTCAACATGTGTTTTGTCATGTTCACTTCATGTCTTCATCAGAACCAGAAAGTGTAACTTTGCTATGAAGCTTAAACTGAAGCACCTAAGATTTTACAAGTAAGAGCTATTCATTGAACACAGCTCTGAACAAATGCATAGAAAGCTGTGGAAAATACATACAAGTAATAAACAGGTATCACATACACAAAGAATCAATTTGCTATTGATTTAACCCAGAAACTCAAATGGCTCATAGGCAGGATGTAGGGTATGTAGGGTCTGTATAGAGCTTAAGGATGGAAGCAAAGGTTGCAGAACAGATAATTTGAAGGTGATACTAAATGGCCAGTCTTTATATACAGAGTGAAAATGATAGCTGATATTCCAATACCACTGAACATAATTTTACTGAGCAAACAACTCATTTCACTAGAAATGTGAATCCTCTCACAATGGTTTACAGAAGAAACAGTCCCTGGGACAAACAGTGCAGTGTTGGTTTAATTTTGAGACTGATACAGTGGAAGTGATGTAAAATAAATGCCAAGGTGTGATGAGTTCATCAGAAAGAATATAATCAGAGAATACTGATTATGTAAACAACATGCCATCTCCTGCACAGAAAAATCAATTCCACAGAATTAATTTTAAACAAATGCTTCTCTTTCTGTTACTGACTTTTCCTGACATTTATAGCCAAGGGATATGCTGCTGAAATTTCATTCTCTGCTACACATGTGACCAACCTCACTTTTGTACATGGAGTATTGCTCTTGCATTCAGACAGGTAACGTTTGGGTTTGTTTCTTGTTCAGGATGCACTCTATAATAAATTTGCACATGAACCTCAAGTAAGGAACGCTGTTTAGAAGTGATGTCATTACCTGCTTTAGAGAAGACCTAGTGCACCATTTAACTCTAGGAAGCACAGATTTAAGTGGAGTATTCCTTTTTGTTTTCAGCATTGCTATTCAGGACACAAGTGGAAAAAAAGACGACCTTAGATGCTTGTCTGTTGGACAATAAGTCATCTGGAAGGGCAAGAAATAATTTAGAGGTGGATGTGAATTGCAAGGAGGAGTAATGGTGTTACTGTATGTACCATGCCTCTGTACCTGAAGAAATAACAGGACTTGATCAATGACAACTCGTGTAGAGGAGGGATGCGAGATGATGAAGGACCAGCAGAGGTGTCCCTGAGAGAATAATGATCTCCCACCCCATGGTCCACACTGCCCTACCTCGCAGGTAAGTCTGGATTGATGAGAGCTCTGTCTTAGGCAGTCAGTAGTAATTTAGTGTGCTAGGCCATGCACAAACGACTTTCGTTACTGCCAACACCTTCATTACAGCAGGCCCATCCTTCACTTACTGCAGACCTTCTTCCATCGTGCTGAAGATGAATGAGGGAATGACCCAGACCCTATATGTTTGCAATATTATCTGCTTCATTATTGTTTCCTGTCCTGTGTTCAAGTCTACAGTTGAACCTTTAAATTGTATATCAAAGATCCAGAAACATCTTTAGTGCCTTCATCTGCATGTACTTTCATATTTACTGCATGTACTCCAAAAGATACACTATCAGAAATGGAAAGAGGGGCTCTAACATAGGCTGAACATCCAGTCTTTTTTGACATCTAAGAAATTATTTCCAGAGCATGCTGTGTCACCACAGAATCATCTTCTTACTGGCATGGTCTGAGCCATCTTTCTCTAAAACTGAGCTTCTAACCATTTTTCTAATATATTTTCAATAGAATTAATATGTTTCTGTAAAGTGTTAGATATACCCAGATTGTTAGTCACCCTCCTTAATCCACTATAGGGGGCAATATGTATGCCACTGAATGGAGCAAGGATGTAGTCAGCTCTGGGAATTGTCTCAGAGCAAGTGACTCAAAGAAAAAAGGGAATTCACATCTTCTGAGAAAGAAAAAGTAGCACAAAAAACCCAAGGGGTTACTAAGATGCTATCTGCATGCAAGGGCTGCAGGAACAGAGAATGAATAAGAGGGGAACACACAAGCCAAGGCTGCATTGAACTAAATGCAAGAAATTAGACAAAATGAAAGTTTAAATGATCTTAAACTGGAACTTCTTGTGATAGCTTGCATGAGGGCAGGTGTATTTGTTTCTGCTGGTGAAAGAGATCTGATTAATGCTACAGGTCTGACTGAGTAGTTTGTGTGCTTCTGTAAGCTCTGTAAAATCATTGTTTATGACAGGATTTGCCTCTGGTTGTGAGCATCCCACTCAGAAGATCAGTGCAACAACTGAGATGCTTCCTGGATCTAAGTCCAGGAATTTCTAAGTCACATCTGAAGTTATTTGTTCAGTTACATGTAAAAGACCACAATGCTCAACAAAAAAACACGAGACCCTATGATAATAATCAGACTGTTGAATGTATATAAAGCTCTATGTAAATGTTGTCTCTGAGATAGGGAAAGACTATAACAGGAACTCCCTGCGTACTCAACATTCTGACAAGATATGCACTGATTGTTTTAGGAGCAAGGGCTGTTCATCTGGCAGAGGCAGATGTAGCCTATGTAGAATTGGTAACTGTCAACTATGACCATACTTTAACAGCAACTCAGTTGCTTTCTTTAATTTCAAGCTTGTTAGGCTATTTCTCTTCATATTCTCTGTTTCTGGTGTTATAAAAATCAGTGCATAATCATGCCCTATTCATCTTCTCCAAGTCATTTGTGACCCTATGTTTTTGACATACTCTCCCAGTCTTTCTTTCTATGAGGCTCTGTTCTTTTATGAGATGATGACAGATCATCAACAAAATCTTTCTGGAAACCAAAAAAAAAAAGGAAAGCCTTCCTATTCTGTCCCAAAGACCCATCAATGGCAAGAGACTGGACACACATGGATGGGGTAAAATGCAAAGAAACCACTAGCTGGGTATAAAGTGATCACACATTAACAGCCCATGATTATCAACAGTTATAAACATATTTGCAAACAATAGCTTTGAAGAAATACATGTATGAAGATACTTAAGTAGCTTTGCAAATGCTCATGTGAGGATTCTTGAGTCTCTAATCTCTCTGTTCCATGTCTCATAATAAACAACATATAAACATTCTTTGTAACAAGAGGATCTAGAGAAAAAACCAACCGAGCAAACAACAACTTCCTAATTTGTTTATTGTAAAAAGGACAGGTTTTATAAACCCTCCCCCATGGACGTACATTATGCATGATGACTTCTCTGCCAGGTGCAGAAGTGGCAAATTTCATTAGCCATCTGGAAAACTTCCTAGAGCTGTTGTGGAGCTGTTGATTTGTGTTCATGTGGGTAACAGCAGCAATGGAAGAAGTAACAGTGAGTCAATGTGGCAAAACTGCAGCTATGAATGGGACTGTTGGCATAAGATTCCTTTCAGGTACTTGGTGGAAGGGTAATAATTACTGACGCACTAGAAAATCAGAGCAAATTAGAGCTTGGTGCTTCACACCGAGGAAAGCAGAGGGACAAAAAGGCTGTATGATTGGTGTATGTGGTCAACAGAAATCAACTATAATACCTAAAGTCATTAAATCTGTACAACAGAAATTCTTCATGCTAAAAGTTCATATTTAAATGGAAGGAACATTATGTGATGTCTTGACTACACAGTCAGGAGGGGAATGATCCTGTACAACAGTGTGAGTCGTAAGAAAGACTGCAAAGGCTGAAAATGGAGCAGTAATGAGACTTCCCCTTCCCCATGAATGTTAGCTAAGTGTCAAGGTAAGGCACTGTGCAACTATTGCATTCTTGGAAATCACTGACGAGTGTCCCTTGAAGCAACTGTTTTCAACAGAAAGAACAGCAACCCCATGTATTCAAATTCAGCAACCTTATAGAAGTGAAAAAAATTACCACAGCAAAATTGAACTTCAAAATGGGAACTATGTGGGAACCATTAGAGAATAAAGGGGAGTAATCAAAAGGGTAAAATACATTCAAGAATATTTAAATACGTTGCAGCCTCAAAGTAAGTGTTTACCCCAATTGAAAAATAGTCTAAATGACCAAGAAGTTGGAGTGTGGACAACAACAGAGAAAAAGAGGCAATTATAAGTAAAATAACATCCTTGAAAACGGATCTCATCAAAGTCGCATCCAAAGGTGCAGGACACAAAACGCATGCGATTTCTGATACGTGCAATGTAAAACCATAATCAGCTATGTCAAAACTGAGTCTGAGAAGTAAGCTGAGAAAGCCATGGAAATTGTTAGTAAAGTCTGTTTAAACCACATGAAAACCTTCCCCTGTCTGTAGGGCTGACAGATGGCTCAGCTACGGAGGAAGCACTGGAGGATGCTGTGGTCGTAGCAGAAAGGCCCAGAGAACTGCTTACATGAGTGTAACCGCATGGGAGTTAGAAAGTTCACCACGGTGAAGCCTTTACTTACAGGGAACAAGTCTTACGAACTGTCTCAAAGCGAAGTGTCAGCAGAAGAGGTTGTAGAACAGATCAATAAACTGATACTAACAGACTCTGTAAGAAACAGATGGCATTAACCCAAGAGTTTTCAAAGTTGCTGCTGAACTGCTAACTGCTCTGGGGGAGCTACTGAATAAATTAGTCTTTATAGCAGAGAAAGAGCAGGTGGCAAACCCAATGCCCATTTGTAAAAGGACCCCATGGAGTGCGTGCAGGTTGTGAAACTACAACCAAATAAGTCTGATTTTCTCATCAAGCAGATTGACTGAAGCTGTGATAAATAAAAATAACAGGCATGGACAAATGTGATGTTCTCAGGAAGGGTCAGTAAAGCTTTTCTTTAAAAGAAAACAATAATCTATGCTTCACAAATCCAGCTGAAATCTTTGGGCATGTGTCATCCTTTCAATACAGTGCCATCCTTTCAATACAGTGCCATCCTTTCAATACAGTGCCATCCTTTCAATACAGTGTCATCCTTTCAATACAGTGCCATCCTTTCAATACAGTGCCATCCTTTCAATACAGTGCATTTTGATTTCCAGAAAGATTCTGATGATGCTCTGTCCAAAAAGTCTGTTGGTCTTAAAAGAGCAGAGCCTCATAAGAAGAAAGACTGGGAGAGGATGTCAAAAACATAAGGTCACAAATGACTTGGAGAAGGTGAATAGTGCATGATTAAGCACTGATTTTTGTAGCACCAGAAACAGAGAATAGGAAGTGAAATAGCTTGAAATAAAGCTTGAAATAAAAGAAAGCAACTGTTTAACTGATGTGTAATTAAACTATTGAATTCACTGTTATAGAATGAAGACACAAAAATCATTACAGGGTTTAAAATGTGGCTGGAAAAAACTGATAAGGGGTAGGCACACCACAAGCCATATGTCTAAAATGTGAATTTAATCATGGAGTTGCTCTTTGTCTGTATGCCATGGGCTGGGAAGGTATCTTCTTGCATCCTTTTCATATTCTTTCCATAAGCATCTCCTTCTGGTCAGTGTCAGAGAGAGGATACTCTCAACTGCTGCTATTCTGATGTCCTTTTAAATACTGTAAAATGGCACTATGGAAAAGAAGCTTTACAAGGTGCAATTTATGTCATAATATTAAATATTGTATGACTATAAAGCAGAGAAACTGACTGAAATGACATGAAGAGAAACTACCATTAATTTTTGGCTTAGCTTGTGTTAAAGCTTGAGAAATACGTTAATTCATACCAGATACATAACTGAGAGAAGCAGATTTAGTATCAGTATCTTAAAAGATGTGGTGAAGGTTTGTCTGAAAGAACGGCCTTGAAACTAGGATATAAGATTGGATTTCAGTTACCAAAATCCTGGCTGGTTCTCCAGGCTTCTCTGTTTCCTATCTGCAAAACTGGGTGACCTCCCACAGTAACTCCTGACTTCCAGATTGTTGTAAGCATAAAGTACCTAATGTTTCAAGGCAGACAGAAAATGTGTTTGAGAAGGCTGCTAGCAAGTTGCAGTGTCATTAATCTTTGCAATTTGTTTACAAGCCTTGAGCCAGTTTTCAGTCCATGCAACGAAGGCTCACATCCAAGCCTATATCTGAATTAATTCTCGTAAGACCTTGTGAGGCACTGAATCGATATCGTGTTCACTGTTTAACTTACTCATTGAAGAGTATTTTACATTAATATAGCTCTGCTCAAGCTGAATGGTCCTGAGGTGCTTCAAAAAGATGTTAATACAACTGCAGCACTAAAATGCTGCAGTAGCAGAAAGTATATAGAGAGGGGAAAATTACAGGCAAGGACAACAGGGCAAACCACTTCTGTTGTATGAAACTGTTTTGAAAGCTTTGCTGCACACAGACTGCAGTTTGTAGAACAGTCTGTTATTGGTAACACTACTGCCAAAGCAAAGGAGAAACTAAAATATCATAGGGCTCTCATGAATCATGTGCCTTTCCTGGGCAGCTTCCTACTCCCATGGTATGGCACGTTCTTGTGTTCTCTTTTCTTCTGTACTTTTGGATGTGATGAAGGTTATGTAGGTCTGAGAGACACATCATCCCCAGATATGTGTCTCAGTTTTGTGGAAGTTAGATTTGCTTCAGAATCTGTGCCTTGCTGCAAAGCTTTGGGGAATGGTTTAGTTTTCATTTAAAAAGGGGCTGGCACTTGTGCCACGTAGGAAGCTGTGGTGCTGGGAGGCATGAGTTGTGGCTGTCATCAGGTTCAGTGCCTCCCTGCAAGTGTGACAGTGAGATCTGGGGTTTTTCCAAAGCACTACTGACTTCAGGGTTCTTTCCGTGCTGCTGTAACCTGTTCAGGTACCGTAGGTAAGTATCTGGTGTTTGATTTTCTACCTCCCATAAGCTGGGACTGGCAGCAGCTGTCTTCTGCTCTGCATTTTCCCCTCAAAGGGCCTTGGACCAAACTGCAGTGTTTATCTCCTTTTTGAGACATTCACAGTCAGGCAGCTGGAAGAAATAAAGCAACTGGAGATACAGACCAACATACAGTGGAGAGGAAGGACTAGGGAAGCAGTAGACTGGGTATGCATCTTGTCTCTGCTGAGCAATTGATCTTTGTGGGTATGAGATTAGGAACAGAGTGAAATTCACCATTTCAAATCCTCCTGGGCAAGCAGAGAAGATCCGGATCCTCAGGGTCACACTAGTGGAGTCTTCACTCTTGCAGCTCAGGCTCCAGGGTTACATGGAGAAGGAAGTCCCAAGAACCTATTCGTCATGTAAGGTCATCGCTGAATTGTACATCCATGGTTCTCCATTGAAAAGTGCCATTGTGATGGTGAGTGGATGTGAGAAGAGCAGGAGTGAAGGCTGGTTTAGATTGTGAGTTCTTGCCTCAGACTTTGCTTCCCTGCTGCTTTGGGTAGATGGCACTTATTTACCATTTAACTGAGACAAACTTTGGTATCCCTGGGCTTTCTAAATGCACCAGTGTTACTCAATGTACTGTGTTCTTTGATGGCTCTGTTACTAAGACTTCCGTGGCTGCTTAGATTTTACGTGCCAGTTTTGTTCCCTGTGTTATTTCCTACCTTCTGGGAAAATACTTTCTCTCCTTTTGACAGGGGATTTACACAGCTGACCGGAGGGGGGCAATGCTACTGTCTGCTCTCTTCCTCCATTTCTTCTAGAGACACTTGCAAAATTTCATCTGATTTCAGAGAGGCAAAAAAAAATCTCAGCCTGATTTTTCTAATGCCATAAAGACATTTTTTTAGGTGTTGAAGTCAAGGATGGCTACACATGGCCGTATTTTTTGGATGGCCACACATGACAGTCTTTTTCCACCATTTTAAGACAGATACAAAAGCTTGGTTATGAACATGCAATGCCATCCAAACTAATTTGCTCCTTCATGGGTTGCTTGTTGTAGTTTGCCTGGGAAGAAGCAGCAAGCTGAGCTCTTTAGGATTTCTTTTCTCAAATATATAATTAGAAGAGATTTTTATTAAGCTTGAATAATTTTCCTGACAATAAATGTGACAGCACATGAAATCCTGAGAATTGCAGTGCAAGCAGAAGCAAGATGTGAATTTTAAGTAGGAATGCCCCACTTTTCTGGCCCCCACCAAATCTTTGCTGCCCATAAAAAACCTGCCAACTCAGGAGGCTCACATTGACATTAGGAGAAAAGAAAAATAGCTGTAATACTCTCAATGGATAGTTATCATTAGCTCCTAAGAAAAAAAGGATGTAGCGTAAGTTAGCAAAAGCTATTTTTCCAAGCTACATTCATTTTGCTATTGCCAGAACTTAACATTGGTAATAAATTCCATGAGGCACAGATCATGGTTTTATTCTGTGCTTACAGTGTCCAGCACAATGAGGTCCTGATCCACATCAGAAAGTCTTTGATCCTACCAAACTATAAATAAAATCAATTATAAACCATTGCCTTTCTTTCTACAGCTCCTTTGACCCACGCATAATGAACATCCTGTTCTGACTTCATTCCCAAAGTGCACCTGTGAGAGCTACTGAAGGAAAATGCATTGGTTTTACTGAAATTTTTATTGAGGTTTTTTTCCACCTTTTGTTGTTATTTTTTTAATGCAAATGCATTTCCTCTACATTTCCTTTTTCTTTCTAAGGAGAATATGAAGCAGTTGGAGGAGAAGTGGAATGGGTAGAAAAAGAATGAAAATAAGGACTCATCAGAGCTCTCACTCAGAAGTGGAAAACCAGTCATGGTCATGTTACCTTCAGGCTATTCTTTGCCTGAGTTACTCTAATATTGGCCATCTTGCATAGGCAGGGTCACTGTCTAGCAAAGACACAGGTTGAGGCCTGCTCTGTTCTAGTCGCAGATTAACATCTTCATTCATGTAGACGTTGTGACCAGACCTAGATGACAGTGACCATAGTCAGAACAGTTGTTACTTGTGCACCTCTCTCTTTAAAGCAACTGATCAACCTGATTGTTTCATGATGTATTTTAAATCCATATGGCTCTCAGCAGCTACTGTCTCATCTAGATTTGGGAAACCCTTCAGATTTCTGGATCTAGGTACATGTTCTGGCCATGTTCAGACTCCATATGACACCTGGGGTGCACTTTATTCTTTTTACTTTATTTTATTCTTCTTGCCCTGAAAAGGAATCCCAGTCACAGAAGTCTCGCTGTTCCACTCACTGAACTGGATGATAAACCCTTTGTGTAAATACATCTACACATGTACATGGATGCTTCTGTTTTTCTTATTACACAGAAAGCTCATAACTAGGGCATAAAACACAGGTAATGTTTAGATCGAATGTGAAACAATTCCACATAAAATTAAAAGCAGATCAGTTTTCCCCACAGTTCGGCTTAAAAAGACATTAATGTAATTGAATATGGACAGCTCTATTTTGTAAAAATATTACAGCCAAAGGTAATTTGGTTTTGGAAAATATTTTAGTCGACCATTTCAATTTCAATGAGATTACTTACAAGAAAATTAAACACATTTTGTGTTAAATGTAATAATGAATTCCATTGTCTGCATTGCTCAGGCAGAACTGCAATATGATTGTGTTTAATACAATTAAAAAAAGCTTTTATTAAAAGTAATAATGCAGTCTATTGTCTACACTACTCAGGCAGAACTATAATACAATTAAGGTCTTGTATCTAAGTCACTCAGAAAATACATGTGCCTTATTACATCCTCATTCTGAACATTACATCCTCACAGATCTCCAGGGTAGTATGTCTGTCTCATTTGTTCTCATACTAGTGAACCCCTGTTGCTACCAACTGGTCACAAACTTTCACACAGTAAATTCGGCGCTTTTATCCCAGTTGTTAGTGGACTCAAATCAGCAAGCTTTTCAAAGCTCCCATCCCAAAGATGTTCTCTTAAGTTTTTACCATCTCTCGTGCCATTTAGCACGGGGTATTATGTAATATCCCTATATATACACATAGGGATATTATGTAATGTCCTTATATAATACTAGTAACAAAAAATAACAACAAAAAAAGGAGGAAGAGGACAATTAAAAGCAAGGGGCTTCCTCCTAAATCTGATGTCCCGACCCAGAACCATTTCACAGTTCCGCAGGGGGCTAGCGAGCAAACACTCACCTCACCACATGAGCAACCTGCTGATGTACTGGTGAAGAAGATAACTACTGGTGCTGCCAGGAAGAAGTGGTGGATCATAGTAGTAGGGGACCCTACTTTGCACATCTCTTGGCCTGACCTAGTCTCAAGGGAGGTGTGTTAGGTTGCCTACCAGGGACTCGGATCAGGGATGTTGCAGAGAGGCTGCCTTCTCTAGTAAGTTCCACTGACTACTACCCACTTCTAGTGGTCCACGTGGGTGCAGTGATATAGACAGCAGTAGCCTGGAGAACATGAAGAAGGATTACAGAGCCCTGGGAGAGGTTGTTAGGGGCTCTGGAGCTCAGACAGTCTTTTCATCAATTCTCCAGGATAAAGAGGAGGACCTTAAAAAGGCCAGGCAGATTTGGCAGGTTAATAAATGGTTAAAACAGTGGTGACATAGTCAGGGGTTTGGGTATCTAGAACACGGGACTCAATGTGGGAGGCCAGGTCTACTGGAGGCTGATGGAGCAGCTCCAGCCAATAAAATGGCTTCATTTGGAGCTTGGCTCAGATGCCTCTATACAAACGCCCATAGCATGGGGAACAAACAAGGAATTAGAGATGTGTGCACGTCTATGAGGATATGATTTCATTGGTATTACAGAAACATGGTGGGATGGCTCCTATGACTGGAATGTTGGAATAGAATGTTACAGGCTCTTTAGAAAAGACAGGCCTGGCAGACAGAGAGGGGGAGTTGCTATTTATGTCAGTGACAGGCTGGAGAGTATGGAACTCTGTCTGGGGACAGAGGAGCAGTTAACAGAGAGTCTGTGGGTTAAAGGGAGAACAGTGATGGGAGACATTATTGTGAGGATCTGTTACAGACCGCCTGACCAAGATGAATCTGTGGATGAAGCACTCTATAGACAGATAAGAACAGCCTCACACTTGCAGGTCCTTTTTCTCTTGGGGGACTTCAATCACTCTGATATCTGTTGGAGCGATGGTACGGGCCGGCACAGGCAGTCTCCAGGAGGTTCCTCGATTGTGTGGAAGACAACTTCCTTCTGCAAGTAGTAGAGGAGCTGACAAGAAGAGGTGCCCTGCTTGACCTCATGCTCATCAACAGAGAAGGGCTCATTGGAAATGTGACACTCCAGGGCAGCCTTGGATGCAGCGATCATGAGATGGTTGGTTTTCAGGACAGTGAGAAGAGCATGCAGCAAACTCACTGCCCTGGACTGCAAGAGAGCAGACTTTGGCCTCTCAGGAACCTGCTTAGTGAGGTTCCATGGGATAGAGCCCTAGAGGGCAGGGGGACCCAAGACTGCTGGATGATATTCAAGGATCACCTGCTGCAAGCTCAGGGGTGTTGCATCCCAGCTAGAAGGAAATGCAGCAGGAGGGCCAGGAGACCTCCATGGATGGATAAGGATCTCATGAGGAAACTTTGAAGGAAGAAAGAGGCTGATAAAAGGTGGAAGCAAGGTCAGACGGCCTGGGATGAATACAGGGATGTTGTCCGGGAAGCTAGGGACCAGGTTAGGAAAGCTAAGTCCCAGTTAGAATTAAACTTAGCTAGGGATGTTAAGGATAACAGGAAAGGATTCTACAGGTGTATTGCAAATATAAGACAGACTAGGGACAATGTCGGCCCCCTCCAGAAGCTATCGGGTGAACTGGCTATGCAGGATTTGGAGAAGGCTGAGGTCCTGAACGACTTCTTTGCCTCGGTCTTGAACGGGAAAGGCTCTGACTGCACCACCAAAGTCGTGGAAGGCAGATGCAGGGACTGTGAGAATGAAGACCTTGGGTCCACTGTAGGAGAGGATCTGGTTCGAGATCATCTTAAGAACCTGAACATGCACAAGTCCATGGACCTGATGAAATCCATCCGCGGGTCCTGAAGGAGCTGGCGAGTGAAGTTGCTAAGCCACTGTCCATCATATTTGAGAGATCATGGCAGTCAGGTGAAGTTCCCGATGACTGGAAAAGAGGAAATATAACCCCCATTTTCAAGAAGGGGAAAATGGATGACCCAGGGAATTACAGAGCAGTCAGTCTCACCTCTGTGATCGGCAAAACCTTGGAGCAAGTTCTCGTGGAAGGCATGCTGAGGCACATGAAAAACGACAGGGCTTCACTAAGGGGAAATCCTGCCTGACCAATTTGGTGGCCTTCTATGATGGGGCTACAGAACTGATGGACAGGGGTAGAGCAGTTGATGTTATCTACTTGGAGTTGTGCAAAGCGTTCAACACTGTCCCACACGACATCCTTGTCTCTACACTGGGGAGACATCAATTTGATAGGTGGGCACTCGGTGGATAAAGAACTGGCTGGATGGCCGCACGCAA
>NDXB01007713.1:54513-78299 GCA_002631895.1 Agapornis roseicollis | reverse complement strand
TTTTTTTTTTTTTTTGTTTTTTTTTTTTTTTTTTTTTTTTTTTTTTTTTTGTTTTTTTTTAAGTATTCAGTTTTTCAGCCTAAACTGAATCTTGGGCAGTTAAATCTGATTTATTATGTTGAAGTGGAAAGGATCTCAGCAGCACTTCTACATTATCACTTTTTGTATCAGAGTTACACCTGTTTTAGCAGAAGGTATGGGGATTTATGGGGTGAAGCCTGGTTTAAGACCTACGCATATTGTTAACATATGACCAGAGAGTACCTGGCTGTTTGTATGCCTATCCAGGCTAAATATCCTGAATAATGAAAGACAAAGGTTTAGATCCAATATAAGGAAGACATTCTTTACTATGGGGGCGGTGAGACACTGGCACAGGTTGCCTTAGGAAGTTGTGAATGCTCCTTCCCTAGCAGCGTTCAAGGCCTTGCTGGATAGGGCATTGAGCAACCTGATACAGTGGAAGGTGTCCCTGCCCATGGTAGGGGGTTGGAACTATGTGAGCTTTAAGGTTCCTTCCAACCCATACCATTCTGTGATTGCATTTGTCAATGGGAGCTGTCATATGGGAGTAAGTTGAACAGCAGTTAGTCGTGTTGTGCTTGAAAATGTTAAAAAGTATTTAAAAAGGTATGCAAACCAGTGTATAGCTGGAAGATGCCACTTATGTAAAGTCTTATAAATAAGCATCATCTATTTACAGAGCTGTCCAGCAGTTGACAGTTGTGTGTGGTTGGTTGTTGGAAGACTGTAGGTATGCATATCTCCATGTATTAAAATATTTTGGAAGCCTTCAAGATTAAAGATACTACTGTAGCAGGCAGTTGAAAGGGAGACGTAGTCTGATTTCATTTAGACATCTGATGGCAGCTCTACAGATGATTTCTGAGGTATCTATGTAAATATATAAAGTATTTTTGTAATGGAGTTTATTGTGTTCTGAGTAAGATTTTACATTCTCTCTGGTTTTGATCAGTTCTGTTACAGTAATGTTTACTGAAACATGATGATAGCCTGTTGATTTATTAATTCCTGGTTAGTGCTACCTGTACATTGCAGCATGATATAGAATTTTGCATGCGTCAGGGCAGAATTAAAAGGGGAAAGGAAAAAGCAAACAGTTAAAATAAGAAAACAGTCATGATGTCAAAATGCAGTAACATCTGGATTTGTTAAGGATGGGTCACTTAGAAAGCTGAAGTCTCTTGAATGTTATAATATTTTGTTTGAAATTGTGGTAGCTGGGATAATACTTTTTTTTTTCAATATATGTATATACCTTTTAGCAGGCTTTTGGACAGAAACTGTTGTCTTCATCAATGTAAAGTCATTGCAGCTAAAATAGTCTGCATTTGCAAAGAACTGCCTTTACCGTCCATATATATGTAGTGTGCATGTGTGTGATTCTATACATATGTATATGTTTGAGCTCTTGCAGTTTTTGAGAGGTAAAAGCATTTCAGTAGGCATTGCATGTCTGCAGAGCACTACAAGTGCTCTCCGAGCTCTAGTCTAGGACTCTAGTCTAGGGTTAAAAAGTGGAAGTAGTAGTGAGTACATTCTCTTGCCAGGTCTCTGACAAGTAGTCTGTTTTGTAAATAAAGGGTACAACAAATACTGGAAGTAGTAGTTAATGACCACTAAATTGAAAGGAATAGTAAGCTGTAGTGGTATCAAGATTGTAGTAAATACCTCTAAATTGAGTGATGTTTGGCCAAGTTTTGTGGAAATTCTAGGCTTTCCTTTAATTCTGTATTTGGTTGCTTGCTTCATGCCTGAAAAAGACAGGGAGAAGTAGGAAGGTTATATGGTCTTGAGACTTTTTTAGGTCTAAAGTTGTAAGCAGATGAATGCAAACATATAGTAACATATGTTTTGCTTTGAATATCTGAAGTTCTTTTCCCAACCACAACTAGCAGAAATGGTTTTTGTAAATGAAATGATTGATCTTTTTGAGGACCTCTATAGGATAATGTCATCTCTGAAAAGCATTTCACAACTGTGAGAGCAGATTGCCCTGGATAAACTAGTTTACAGCCCTTGTGGATATTCTGCTTTGAAATATGACTTTACTCATGTGCTACTGTTTTGTTCATGTTTCATATATAAACTAAAATAGCTGTGTCAAAGAAAAACCCCAAAAAATGCAAACCACCAAAACTAACCCCCCTGAATATCAGATGTCACCTTTGAAAGAAATCGTAGGTAGGATATGTGTTAACTTGAAAAAGAATTAGTTTGTTACACACATCTGGTTTTGTAAGCTGATGTAGAAAGAATTAAAAAAAACATTGTCTGCATTTCATAAATACCCTTTCTTTTCCTGGAATTCTGTTTTCTTCATGCTTATGGGAATTTGGGATAAAATTATTTTCTGAAATATGTAAATGGGATTCATGTAAATGGGACCATTCGGTAATTGCATTTTTACCCAATGAAGCCATTAAACAGTACAGAAGCAAGTACTTGGTTCTGAGGGTTCAGTGCCATCCAACAGTTACGAGTAATTTAGCTGATATTGAAGGGAATGGGCAACTCGTGCTTATAGCATCTCTTTGCATCTTTTGGTTGAGGGAGGGGAATATAAACACAGTGGCATGAGTTTACTTTTCCAAAATGGTTAAAATGTAACCACATCTGGTTTGCTTGACACTATTGAGTGATAAAAATAACCACTTCCCCCTTTAATTTGTGATTCCTTATATGGTTAATATACTGAAAAATATTTTAAGTTTGTGCTTCTAAAATTAATATTTTTAGTCAGTGAGTAAGAAAAGAAGCTTATGCAAATTATCTGAAATATCTCAAGTATTTGAACTTTTATATTAGGTAAGTTTGCAGCTATTTTCTCTCTCTTTCTTCTCTCTCCCCCTCTTCCCCCAGTTGGGTTGGTTCGGTTGTTCCTAAAATCCATAGCCTTTATTCTGGAGTTTACGTGAACAAATAAATATTTAAAAAACAAATCCCAAGTTGTGTAGCTGTGTATGGGTCAGGTGTGAGTTTTACAGTTTGGTTCCTTATATACAAGGAAAGTAGTACCTCTTTCAGAAGTTGCACGTTGCTTTTCATAAAAAGGTTAGGTTTAAAAAAATGGTATGTTACAATTCACAAATTTCAGAGGTTCAGATTGCACTCTGAAGTCTTACTGAATTAATACTGGTGTCACACTATTGTTAGGTGATAGAATTAAGTGCACTTAAGTGTTCAGCATTTTGATACCAATACTGGCCTAAAAAGCCCCTTTTTGTTCCAGCTGTTTGTTCCTTCTGCCAGGCTACTGTTCATTTATAGTGAACCGGATTGGACGAGTGATACAGAATGAAAAATAGTGGTGTCCCCTCCTTTTTTTCCACCAGGTCATTTCCCCAGTGCTGTTTGCTGAGTGACCCTCTAATAGTAGCACTGTCCCAGCCAAGCAGGTAGTGATGGAAAGAATACAGGCTGCTTAAGCAGTACTGCTGTTGAAAAGAAGTTCTTGCTCTACTGCACCTGTAGTTCTGCCTTGGCCAGGTTTGAATTAGGTGAGAAACTTTGTGATTTTAGTCACACTTAAAGGATGGGTTCTTTCATCACTTGTTATAAATAAGAGTGAAACTAGTAATTTGCAGTATATTTTTAGAGGAACTAGTGCTTTTTGGGACACCGAAAATAATTTTACAGTACACAAGAAGAATTATGGTAAGTGTGTTCTGTTTTAGATGCAGTTGTTTCATAAGTATCTCACAAATTTTGATCTAGTAAGTAGCATAATCTTCTAGTTTAGCAGCATGCATTTGAAACTGGGAGTACAAAGTACAATACAAACTCTTAGGATGAGTGGTGTATTGGTGAAGTCTAATATAAACTCAGTTTTCATTGTTGCTGTCTTTTCACCTGAAGTAGGAAACCAGTTATGTAGAAAAATGCCCTTCATTAGCATTCACTTTCTTATGCATTGGGTATACTGACTTATGAAGACTACTGTGCTTGTAGTTCTGTTGAATGCACAAACTAAACTGAAGAGGGGTGTAATTATTTTTTCTTCTGAATTATGAATTTTAAAACCTAAAGATGGGGATCTGTGACTACTTTGGGAACATGCTAAATGTGATGCTGATCATGAATGACTTGAATTTTGCTTTAGCAATCAGTATGGTGGCTGTTAGGTGGAGTAACATGCAGGTGACTGTGAAATGGGAGGGATGTTTTGGATTTTCATGCTGAAATCTTGCCTACTTTTGATATTATGTATATATGTGATTTTGTGGGTGAACCAGACAGTGTGTACAGAGTTATGCTTTGTGTGTTGGATATACGAAGTAGTCTTGATGTCATATATAAGAAATAATTCAAGAGAATGAAGAGGGGAAAAAAAAATCAGACTACTTTGGATAGCCAATGTCTTGGTCCAAAATAAAACAGAAGCAGTAAATATGCACATGTGTGTTTAGTTTTCAGATGTATGTTAATTTGTACATTTGAACACAGGATTTTACCTAGCAACAAAAGATGTTGTATATTTTAGGTACAGCAAAAACAGTGATTTTGAAATTCCTCAGTCTCTGGGAAGTAGTCTTGGAAGTTGACAATTGCTAGAACCCTGTGAGATTTATGTGTTTATTTTAAATTCCAGTAACACTAGTTATGCTTCACATTTTATTATGCAGTATTTTAAATAACACACCAAATCTGGTGTATTTGGTGAATCTTTTACCATTTATGTCTTCTGTCAAGCAACATTATTGACTGTGCTATTTCAAGAATAGGCTGTTGAAATGCAAAATGACAAGAGCTTAGAAATTGATATTGTATAGATGTATATACATCTAGATCCATTATATTCCAGTATGTATGTTAATAATCTCAGTTCAATTTTGTATACTGTAGAATCATTTTTATATTAAATAAAAAGTATTTTTGCTTTTAAGTATTAATATTTTATGTTGCTAGCAACAGGCCTGCCTGCATTTACCCAAGGTCAGTGACCTGAATTGTGTTCATCTCTGACAACAGTGTGTGTAGTCATGAGATACGAAGAGATTTCTGTGGTACTTCATGAGTGTGACTTCAGAAATTACAAAATAACCTTTTCACAGAGGAAAAACTTCAAGAACTTTGTTGTGGTTAGTTTGCAGAAGGTTCCGTATTGAAGCTTACAATACAAAGATGCTGAATAAGGGAAGTAAACATGTATACAAAGCACTTTAATTAGTAAAATGTCAAAAGCAAAACCCTTCCCAGCAGACTTTTTTTTTCCTTTTAATTCAAGCTCTGGGGAGTGCTATTACTGATATTCTGAGACCTCTTATTTAAATTTGTCATGGAAAGAATTCTTCATGTATATGCAAATTTGTAGTGAAAATGTGGCCTTTCTATAAAGGTGTTTATGCTGGTTACCTTTAAGACTTTGCAAACTTGGATTGGATAGAATTGGATTGAATCTTTAGGTGCTTTATATTATTATCTATTATATAAACAAAATATGCAACATACTATATGACTTAGGTACATTCTTAAGTTTATGAAATAATTCAGCTTTTTAAAAACTCCTACTATTTTGCTGGATTTGGAACTGGCTTCCTACTGTGCTCATAATATAATAAAATCTGCATTTGCAAAAACTCATTATCTGATTGATATCCAGGCAAACCCCCCTGAAAAAGAGAAATGGTAGAGGGAAGTGAAACTTCTTCAGAGAGATGTTAGTAATGGTTTTTGCACTTTCAGGTTTTTGCACTTTCAGGTTTTTGCACTTTCAGGTTTTTGCACTTTCAGGTTTTTACAAGTATGATTGCTCTGAAACCAGCTTTGATTTATAGTGAACCTTTTGACGTAAGTTGTGTATTGAGTGTTCTGAAGGAAGGGGTGGATGCTCTAAAGAAATACAGTGGAATAAAATTTAGTCTTCAAAGGCTAACATGCAACCTAGGCTTATGGTGTAAGAAGAGTCAGGCATACATAAAAGCTTTGTTTTTCATCATGTTTATAATATGGTGGAGTATAACCTGGAATAAAATATGCTCAGCATCTTTGGCTTACCTAACTAAACATTTTATAGTAAAGCTGAACTCTACACTTGAAATTATTCATGAATATGGAGTTGCTTTGGATAGGTAATCCCATTATCTGTGTTTTGAGGAGATCAGAGGAGCATTGTGTGGGTAGGAAAGATGAAGAGTACAAAGCAACAGTAATTAAAATGGGTAATAAAAGCATGAAGTAAAGTTTTAGCAGGGTTGCTTCTTACGCAGATGGTTTCTAAGAACTGCTCTCTTTGAATTAAAGACTTCAGCTTTTATTCTTTTGTTTGCTGTACCACTTTCAACAGTTTGTTTTTTAATGCCTTTCTTCTCCTCCCTACTTCCCTCTGCTACTTTATTTCCAATTCACTTCTGTTTTATACCAGTAAGTAGATCAAACTAGGTTCTTGAAGCCCACTGAATGCTGTTACTAAGGGATTCTTGTAGTAATGATCTTACGGACTGTGATGAGTGGGATTTGTTCTTGCCTCTTCTTATCACCAATTTAGTATCTAAACCAGGAAGCCCTTGTACAGGCTGTGTAAAAGGCCTTTTGGTTTTAAGAACTTGGCAGTGCAGAGGCACTACCGAAGATGCTCGGTTACTGAGTTTAATGTGTTACCTTTGCATCTATTATATGTGATTTGGTTGCACCTATTAAAAAAAAAAAAAAAGACCCAAAACCAACAAAACTCCACAGTTTAAAATGTTACTCTTTTATATTGTGTGTCTGTGATACTGTTACCATCACAGTAACTCATTGTCTTTGTTCTCTGGTAATGTTTTAAAGTTACTTTTTAAGTTGTGGATATTTTCTTGAAATACAGTGGATACCTGCATTTCCACTCTGGTCTTAATTCCACCCTAGTTGTTCAGTTCTTCAGAGTGCGATGATGGAGAGTTGTAAGGAGACTGAAGAAATGCACTGGATTGTGATGGATATGTTTTGCTGGTTAGCTCTGAAATGGGTAAATGTATTGATTCCCCATGACTTTACAGCTACATCAGCAACTCTTCCTTATTGTCAGTAGCTCTAACGTCATCTTCTGATTCTAAAATAGTTAAAGTCTGTGTGTGTTACCTTTCCAGTTTGGTTTCTCTGTTCTTACAACTTTGTCAATTTTCTGAAAGAGACTTACTTGTTCAGAGCTAGTCTTATGAGTGATCTTAAAATATTCTAGATTAATTTCCAATCAGCAAAAAGCATAACTTCCCCTATGTATGAAGTTGCTTTCCTGCTTTGAAAAAATCATCTGTATGATCTCAGGTTCTGTAGCTATGGCTTGGTAGTGTCTGTGTTTATTGGATATCATGTTCTTACCAACTGATTTCCTCTTCTTATGGAAAGAGGGAATAGAGTTGGCAGTCTGTTGCCCACAACAGTGCTGTATGTTGCTAGCATTGCAGTCAGTTTCATACAACATTCTGTTGTAAAGTGCCAGAGATGTGTTAATGTGCTGCTTTTTTGGAGCTTACCATTCCCATTGTAGAACTGGCAGAAGACAATGTATGAATGCTCTACGATCTATTTTGGCTGAAAGTCAGATAGCTTTGCTCAAAGTATGTTTGCTGATAGTTCTAACTAAGCTGGTTTAGGATTGAAGCTGGCCTTGTACTGATGCAGGTGAGAGAAGTGATCCTTACTGTATTTGAGCTACAGGGTGGTAAAGACAAAAGAGCAATGCCTTCTGTCACTGCAGATACTATTGGAAAAAGCTTTCTATAGATAGTCCATAGATAATGTAATAGATAATGCCATAAGTATCTTGGCCATAGAGAGCTTTGAGTAGCCCTAAGACACTCATGTATGCTGGACGTAATCTGGGTTTAAACCCAGAGGCTATTTAGTGTAAAAAAGAACAAGAGTTTGCTCTTCCTTTTCTCCTGTTCTTTGGCATTAGTGACTGCCTTTGCTAGGTTTAGTGGGACTAAGCTTAGTACAAGACACTGTCTTGTGACTTGTGCACTTATCATACGTACCAGAATGAATCTTCTATCCAAATTGAAGTGATTTAGGCATGAGAATGCCTAGTTTGTAGGATCTTGTGTAGCCTTAGGCAATACTCATCAGCCTTGCCAAGTTCATGGATACTGTGGATGTGGCAGTGACATTCTAGGTCTCTGTGGAACTTCAGCAGTAAAAAACCAAGGCTGTTGATTCGTGATATGTGATGGCCAGGTTTTGTTTGCCCCCTCTGTCTTTTGGAGGCATGACAGCAATAATTTACTTGCTCGTAAAAAAACAATACAACCACTACAATGGTCCTGCATGTATCAAAAAAGTAATTCTTCCTTGTGTTCCCATCACACCTCCTCTGTGTGTGTGTCTTTGTGTGTGCATGTCACACTTCCATTCAACAAGGAAGAAGCCAGTGTGGTGGCAGAAGAGCTGGCTGGGCTTAAAATGTATGTGCTTGAATGGTCACTGTTGATGAAGAAATGAACTGCAATGTTTTCCACTAAAATTGTGGTATCTAAGTGCATTTTAGTCTAGACACACTTTCTTGGCGTTACATACATCAGGAGGTGTTTAAATAGTAATAATCTAGGCTCTGCAATTTGAGCTGCTAGGTAATTTTCAGAGGTTCTCTAAAATTCTCAGTAATTTGTAAATGCTTTTGATATTTTTGTAGTTTGAAGAGTACCGGTGATGATTTTGTTTGAGAACAAGTGAAAAGCAAATACTCAAAAAATACTTTGTCCGGGGTTTGGTTGATGGGTGTTGCGGAGTCTGGTTTGGTTTTGTTTTTTAATTGGCATAATCCTACTGTTCTCTTTATGTATCTTTGTCTTGTAGAAAGTTATAGTTTTATTTTTCTGAACATATTTTAATTTGGTGTAGGGTGAACCTAATTCAGTTTCAGGTGAAATATGAGATAAAAATGGACTTGCACATTTATGGATTTATGTGCACTTACAGTTCTGTTGTTTGTTGATTTGGTAAAATCCCACAGAAGTTCAGTTGTGTTTTATAAAGATTGTCCTGAGTTTCTATAAAAATACCCATATTGAAGGGCTTTGTAAAGATGGGTCACTATGAATAATTTTACTTTGGTAGGTTTGAGAAGAGGTTTTTTTGGATGATCTTAATTTTCAGAAGTGCTCAGTGAGCAGCTGAAATTTAAGTTGATCCTGAAATTTCAACATTCACATAGGTGTTTTGTTGTTTTGGGTTTTTTTCCCCCTAACATTAGATGTTAGTGGAAGATAGTCTTTGTAATGTTTGTCTCTACTGTTGGAAAACATCATTGTTGAGCTTTTTTTTTTTGTAACTACCTTGGTTTAGCTCTGTGGTTGTATCTGCAAGCTAGGGTTGAACTAAGCATTATGTAGATTTAGTAGAATGAAGGTTTACGGTTGTTCGGGTTTTTTTTAGCTGTATTAATAGTTTGTATTTACATTTACTGTTTTTCTTCATTTTTCAGTGTTGTTTGCTGCTGGACTCCCCCTGTCCCCCACACCCCTGCAGGATGATATGAGACTTGAAAGAAGACGATGCATACAGGTGATTTTATTTTCAAGGGCTTTTAGAAGGGAAAAATCTTTAATGATCTTAATCTGGTTTTCGTTTCTGTTCCATTCTCTGTATCCGTACAATTATGTTGATCCAGTCTTGGTAGAATGTTGAAGAACCTGCAGAGTTTTAAAATCTTTCTTTGCCTCTTGAAACTTTTCTGCAACTATCCATGAGGAAAATGTTTTCCCTGAGTGGAAATACTGTTTCCAAAGTTTTATGGGAAAAAAAAAAAAAGAAAAAAAAGGGTTTGTTGCTAGAGAGGCTAACTAAATGTACTGCCTTTAGTCTTGTCTGGTTTGTTATTATCCCCTTTTAATGCCCCCAGTTGCCAGTGGATGTATGTGACCATGTATGTTCAGTGACACACTATTTCATCATTCATTAATTTTATTTTAAAAGTTATGGAGCTATCTGAAAAAAAGTATAAGAAATTAATATCTAACAGTTCATTATGCCATATTGAAGACTTATGCCTAGTTACTGTAAGGTTTCTCAAGAACTGAGAATAGGAACTTTGAACATCTGTGAGAGTCACTAGTCATTCTTAAAATTGATCTTTTATGAAGTTCTTACATTTTTTGCCAGTCAGAATACTGAAAGTGCCAAGTGTATTTGCAGATTAAATAGCTTACTTTTACTGATGCTGTTTTGCTGAAAATATAGTTAATATTTTGACAGGAAAAATCAGGCTCAGCAGAAAGAGAATAAAATTTAGGTTGTACAGGAGGATTGGTGTAGTTCATTTTGAGTCCTGTAACAGCAAAGTACACATAAGACAGATCTTTCTGAGTGCTTGTTCAGCTCTAAAACCCATCAATCCTTGGGGCTGGGAAAAAAAGCTAGATAGATTTACGTATTCATGCAGATCATATCGTGATTGACAGTTTTCAGTTGCATCAGCTGTTCATGCATAAACAGCTTTAGAGGGTATATTTACATGGAGCATGTTGGATAAAGACCAAGATGCTGTAAGTGGATATTTCATTCTGTGAAAACTAAACATTCCTTCATTTCAGTTGAATGTTTGTAAGTTGCATGTTGATAGCTCAAGAAGGTCTAAAGAATTCTAAAATTAGGTGGGGCAAAGAGGAGGAGAAAACAAAAGATACTCTGAAGTGATACTTCATTTGCTTTAAATGTCTGAATCTAGAGGAATAGCATTTAAAGTCTCAAATTTGAATCAGATGTCCCATCAAACTCGTGGAACCCTTGTCTAGTAGGCAGTCATTGATAACACTGTAGGTCATGTGCTTCTTGGGGTGTAGATTTAAATATAGCCCCACTTAAATATTGAGAAAATGATTTGAAAGCTTTAAAAGTATCCATCCCACAACTGAAAGGAGAGATAATAATATGAAATAGTACCTTATGTATCTCATGCTGTTTGAGAGAAGTAAGTTTCATATTGTAATACATTAATCTGATTTAAAACTTGAGCACTTTCACTTTTGGTCAGGATTGTTGATGATGGTGAGCTTGTAAAATTACAAGCTTAAAGAGTAGAAATGCCTACAAGATTCTAAACTGAAGGTAGTAATCCTGTCTTCTAAAGCCATAATTCTGTACTTGGAAGTTCCATGGTAGAGAGTGAAAAACAGTCATACCTTGGCAAAGACTTTGAGGCTTCTGATGTGTCATACAAGTTGGAAGTTAGACAAATAAGATTTATTTTCAGCTTTCTGTTTATTAGGAGAGCCAATATTAGTATGCTGAGGTTCTGAGAATAAACATGATTTGCATGCCTTAAAATGAAGAAATGTACTGTAATTATTGTGTAATGCAGAAACAACAAGAGTCATGCAGTGACTCTGCTGATACCTTTCTCAAGTTCAAAGTAGCTGTTGAGAGCTCACACCAGGAATTGAAAGGTTCTGTGGTTACTGAGGATGATTCTTTTGCATTTTCAACAAGGCTTGGCTTCTGAAGGTTACTGATCTGGGTGAGAGTGGTCAGAGATGCCTGGTAGTGTCTATGCTACCTTTGACTAAAGGATGAAGGTTTCTATAGCGTAAATAAATTACCTCTTTTAATGGGCATCACTTCATTTCACTGGAAACTGACCTACTGTAAAACCCTTAAATTAACCACAATATAACTAAGGGAAATAATCCTCTTGAGAAAGGGATTTTTTCACTTTTCCTGTCTTGGAATACTTGAATTTTAGATGACCACTTAAGCTGAAAACACAGAAATGTATTGAAGTCCATTGTTCTTAAAAACAAAAAAAATATTGAAAAAATGAGTAAATAGTGATATTAAATCCTGTTTCCCAAGTTGACTTACCAGGAAATTTACAGCTTGTGTGACTTCTTTTTTTGCTGTGTTCTTAGCACCTATAATATGTAGAACACATACAGAGAAGGGCACTTTAAGATAGTGTTTGGAGAACTGAAGGATTTTCAGTGATTGCTTTTTGTCAATCTTAATAGCTTTTATTGTAGGATTTTATAGGGTCTGTACAGCTTTTCTGTGAAAAAATGCAAAAAGCAAACTGGGGGTTCAGTTCATTGGAAGAAAAGCTGAATTTATGTTTCAGACATGCTTGTGCACTGCAAATGCATGTCTTGATAATGAAGTTAGTGCCTTCGAATGTGGTTTGTAATTAAAAGATATTTTCAGAATGTGATTTTTTTTCTCTTCTTTGTACTTTAAAGTTAATCTCCCCAGGACATTTTGTGAAAGCTTCCTTTTTTAAGTGTCAGTGCTGTTCCTACCATTATGGTTGTAGTTGCTGTGCTGAAAAATCATACTAACAAGTGTTTACTTTTTATGGCATAGTAGCATCAAATTTGGGATTGTGCTGTTCACTTATGAGCAGGAATTCATCTTATGTTTAAAAGTTTGTTTTCAAAGTGATTTTTACATCTTGTCCTGCACCTGTTAAGCAGAATATGACTGTGGTTGGTTGCTACTTTTTTCCCTCCTCTTTGAGGAGGCTGCCTTATAAAAATGGGTATAAAATTGCTTTATAACAAATAACTATGGTTTTGGCTTTGGTTTTTCTAGTTAGCTGCAGCCTAGTTGTAAGTAACTAAAAATAATTAGTTGTCTGATCTTTAAGCCTTCAAAGAGCTTACAGCTTCCTGTCTTCCTTAATGTTTGTAAGAAAAGGACTCATATCTGAGTTGAGAGTATAAGGGGCCAGTATAGGTCTACAAGTTCTGGAGGGATTCATTCCTTAACACCACATACTTATCCTCTCAGAGGAGATTAACTGGTAACAGTTATTGTTGGAGTATTGTTCTTGAAAGCAGAAGGGAAGGGGAAAGAGTCTGCATGTTCTGAACTGCTTTTTGATGATGATGCACTTTATATGAAATACAACAGATACCTATTCTGGATTTAGATCTTTAGATCTCCCACAAGACCATTGACCAGCATCCGGTGGGACATTTCTGCATAGTAAAGGCAGCATGGAAACATGGTAACTGTTGCCAGTTATGTCTTAAATAGACATAGTTTATAAATAATTGCAGTATTTTTGTCCAGTTATGCCTGCATAAACTAATTCAGGAGTTTGAGCATGTAAACTCATTAACAAGAAGTGTAGGCTGGTTGTTCTACGTTTAATTGGGCAGTAGGATTTATCATGTACTAACTTTTTAACACATTTGCATTTTCATAGGTAGATTTGAATGTAGAGAATAGATCAAAAATGCTAGTTTTATTGAATTCTTCTCTTTGTCATGAAAATATATTGAATGTGCCAAAGATGTTGGGAACCAAGGAAATGATATAAAATGTGAAAATGATATGTTCAAGGTTGGTAAAACATTGGAAGTGATCATATTGCTCTTTGAAAAAAAACCCCAAACATTGTTCATGTTTTCAAAAGGAAAAGAAAAGGGGGGTGTGGGGGTGTGTGCAAAAAAAGCACCATTCCAGTACTACTCAGCAAAAATAATACAAGAACAATGAAATTGTACATAATTGTATAGATATTTGCCTGTCCACACACACACCCCCACACACACCCCCAGTTGCATTGCTTATTAAAATATAACAAGTGTAAAGACTTCTGTGAAGTTCTTGGATTGGGTTGAGTTTATAGTCTTGCAAGTGTTCAGGTGTTAGTTTTATGTAAGAGTAGAAGAAAAATTTAGAATTGGGCCATGTCTCTCATGTCTCATACTCCTAATAGTTTAGCTACTGATTTCATTGAGCCTGTAGCTCTTTTGAAGAATGTATTTGTATGTCAGTAGTAGAAAAAAACAAAAGCATAAAAACCCCACTGTTACTCTATAGTCAGAAAAAAAACCCCTGTGTCCAGTATTGCTGCTCTCTATTTTGAAGTTCATCTGTATTACCTTATACCAGTACTTCTGATAATGCCTTTGAACTAGTCTGTTGAGAGCCACTTTAATTACTAGGAAACTCCAGAAACTTACTGGGGCATCACCTTTTTATCACTAACCTGCATTTTCTTGTGGAAATGGTGACTGTACTGTCTATGATTTCACTTAAGTAACTGCATACCTGGAGTGTATTTTGTGAGATGTATGTTGTTGGCATAAAACCAGAACTGGGTTATAATGGAACAGACATTTTGCCCATGTGCTTTTTCCAGACAGAAGCACTGTGGGTTGATTGTGGTTTTGTTTCTGGTTGGTGACTGTTGTTCCAGTTGGACGGATTCTGTCCATCAGTAACTTGTTCACATATTTGACTGTATCATTAGGATCAGTTTTTGTTGGTTATTCAGGTCTTTGCTGGGCAGACAAGCAGAAGTTTAACATAAGCAGAAGATATCAAGAAAGTAACAAAGAGATAGGGTTGCTCATTACTTGTGGAAGTTTCAAATATAGTTAATGAGCACTTTGCTTGGAGAAGAATGCTTTTAGGGTTAACCACTATCTTTACATAGATAACTCCCTTTGCAAGAGTTGTTTGTGCTGTCTTTGTCTGCCTGTTAGTTTATTGCCAGCTGTTGTGAGATAGGAGCTGGGGAGGAGTTGAACACAGTGGCATCCTGAAGGGCAACAGTTATCGTGTTGAAAGTGGAAGTTCTGCTTTTCAGAGATGGAGTCATTGACCTCAATGAATGATAACCTTGAAGTCAAGAGACTAGATTAATGCTCTACTTTCTGTATTTGAGATCAGAAATGTGAAAACCTGGACAGCTAAAGTTAGATTCATACATCCATATTTAAAAAGAAGTTGCCTATTTAACAGAAAAGGATTTTTTTTTCCCCTCCTCCAAAATTGCTTGGTACCTGTGATACTGAAGATTTTAGGTTTTCAGCCTCAGTCCTGATTGAAGAGGAAACAAATGGCAAAAATCCTGTTTCAAGGATTTGGCATGGAATTATAGCCTAGTGGAGAATGCTACTTTTCTTATTCCAAACAGACTGAAGTATCTAAACCAGAAAACCTTTAGAGGCCTGTGTATTTATTTAATTTGCTTTCTCTTAAGAGAGCACAACTCTCTTCCTCTTGAAAGGGGTAGGTGTGAATTCCTGTAGAAAGCCCTGTTAGTAGTTGTCTTGGGTTTTTTTTTCTTTCATATCTGGAAGTTTCTTTTATGTTTTGCAGCTAAAGTAATTGAAATATTCTTTCTTAATGCTGTTCATAAGAGTGCTCAGCGGGGCTCACAGGGGGTGTTTTGGATAGCAGTAGTGAACAGCAACTTGTTTCTTCAGGAGGACAGGGAGAAGTGGGTGACACAGAGTTCCAACCACCACTGCAGCAAGTCTCCCTCTCTTGTGTTGGAGTTGAGATGTTGTCAGCACAGATGTCAGCTGAGATGTTGAGATGTCAGCACAGGGGACCATTGAGATAGGAGATTGAAAGGAGTGTTACACTTTCAAAACCATTACATTACTGCATAATGCTTGAAATAAAAGTATCTTAAAGATACACATCTATAGTTTTAGTATTTCAGAAAAGTAATTTCTATTAATTTTGTATCATCATTTATGTGGTCCTCTTTTAGAAACTTTTTTTTTCCTTGAGGTAACTTCCAACAAAGTGTTTAGTGATGAGGACATTTCACTTTAATGAGCAGTCCTGCTGCAGCAGATACATTGTGAGGCTGAGATTTATTTCTAGTATTTATTTCTAAGAGCAAAGACTCACTTAGACATGACAGAAATTTGCTTTTGAACAAAAAAATCAAGTTCAGATTAAAAATTTCAGTCTTAACCATTACAAAAAATATGATACATTTTCAGAATTCCTGGTCAGTCTACTGAGAATGCCTGAGGTCTACAGTGAACATAACAAGTATAGTCTTTCTTATAGCCCTTAAAGTCATCACATGAGCAGCTGTAATGGAAAAGCTCCTCTGGTGTCAGAGTGGTCAGTCTGTGAATGAAAGTAAAGGTTCTCTTGGGTAACACAGTAATAGGATGGCTAGACTGCATTTAGAGCTGCTAATATAGTCCTGCTGTTATGCTGTATCATGTTGACTTACTGGCTAAGGTGCTTGCTAGTGTGAGTGTTCCTGTTTCATGCATTATATTATACAGCAGACAGCTTTTGTTGTCCTGTTTTCTGTGCTTTTGGTAGCAAACTGAGTTCATGGAGTGGTACTGTTTGCTGGGATAGGGAATTTGTCAAGTGAAGTTAGTAGGGTGATGAGCTTTGAAGTGAATCTTAGCCCAGTGCTTGTTGGGGTAAGGCTATTGGTTTATATCTAGAGGAAGCTCTTCCCTTGAACGCTGCAATGGGCAACACTAGTTCAGGAACTTGCCCTTTACAGCTTTTAAGAATGACGCCTGAAGTCTTGCATTCCTAAAATACATCCTATGGTGCAAATCTTTGATTGAACACAGCAATAGCTTTATTTGGATTTGCTGTCTGTGGAGACAGAATAGGCTAAATTCACCGGTTTTGACCAGTCCTGGCTCTAAACAAGTGTAACAACAGCTTAAGCATGCACCACTGTAGTTCCTTAGCATATGCTATGTAGAGTCCATGCAGAGGAATAAGTGTTTTTTAGGAGGTATCCTGTTTTTTAAATCATGCAGTCAGATGTAAATGACCTCTCTTTCCGTCTCTGAACAGTTATATTCTTTGGACGTTAGGTTTTAAGATACAATGAGAGAGGGTGTAACAGTCAGTTCTGACTACTTAATAGTTTTTGGTAGGTATTCTGTTGATAATAGTTTATTAGGTAGGTGGGTACAAGAACTATGTAAATATTGTTCATAAGTCTTGCTGAAAATTGACATTATAACTTCTTAAAACCTGTTATTTTTCTGTTTCCTGTTCAGTTAAATTCATCCCTTACTATGTGGTTTTTGTTATGTTTGTATGAAATGCTGTTGTGGACAATGGTGACCACATGTTCCTTTAGCTTGATGCCTAGCTGGTATGCCAAGCTGGGATAGTACCAGCTTGTCAAAGAAACTTATGTTAAGACTTGATGAAGGAGCTTTTTGCCTAGTTATACAAAGGAGAGTAAGTATTCTTCTCACCAGCTTTTATGATAGTTTCCATGCTTTATTATGCAGTCAGCTAGCCATGCTTACTAGCTCGGATATTTCCATAAAACAACTTAAGCACATGCTTGTCAGCTGTTTTATGTCAGTAGATGTTGTTCAGACATAATCTAAGTGGGTCTAGTTAAAACCGTCTGTACTGAGGAACATGGTTAATAATTGGAAAATGTTGTAAAACTGAGAATGTTTCAGTTTTCAGATTTTCATCTTGACACCCTATTCTCACAAATACATATTTGTTGATAAATTGTTATGGACAATGATTAGATTAGAGGGTAAGAAACAATCATCTGGTTTTATGAGTGGTGGTGAGACATCAAATTTGCAGTTTTGACCTTAAACTTATCCTGGCAACAGTGGATAATACACAGCACAACATATATTGATCAACCAAAATGACATTCTGAAGCCCTGTTTCTGGAGCCCAGCATTTCATTGATACTTACATCTAACGCCTGTTGACATTTTGCTGAGTTAAGTACCTAAATATCTTTGAAGATCTAGATTTTAGTATATTGCAGAGAGACAGCTGTTGAGCATACATGCTCTAAAGGTGAAACAGGTGACAGCCTTCCTCCTCCCTTGTGGAAGTGTATTGGTGCCTGCATTTTCCTAACAAATTTTTTATTAAAGGTCCCTCAAAAAAATGAGTGTACAAGCGTAGTATGAAGTTCTGCTTTACTGGTTAAAAAGTAGAACTAGTACTTTTAATAGTACTGGTTAGGTTAGTTCTGGTTCTTCTAACTAGTTTCTGTTTTGCATACTCTTGACTTGTATTTCATTGTCTTACTGAATCCACTTTATGTGTGAACAGAGATTCTAACCTAAAATTTGGTATAGCACCATCCAGTACTGTTATCTGGTCTCACAGTATCTTTGCTAACATCACAGAGAATTTCGTACTTGTGCATCTTGCATATTGAGGTCATTATTTTGGCGTGAACTTGCGACTTGTTTGCACTGCCTACAAAATACAATGTGGAAGGATCGATAGATGTGCTTTCCCAGGAAATGAAGCAGAAGGATCGTGTTTGCAAAGGTGGATGAAGTTCATTTCGTTCTTACCTTGTTTGTGGACACGAGCAATGTTTTACCTGGTTATGTAGGCAGTAAGGCATTTGAATAGAGAAGCAGCATTGTAATGCTGTCATTACAGTCCACAGTTCCTCAGGGCTGTCTCACCATTCCAGAGGAATAAATAACTGTTTCTGGCAATACATGAAGATCCCTCTACAGACAGCGGCAATTATAGAAGCCCAAGAAGTGGAATGTATATGGCCATGTTTTGATGGATTCTTTTTAAAAAGCTGGTTTGTATGTAGTTGGACTTTGATCCATCTTCATGTTCCTCCAAGGTCACTAAATGTGCCTAGATGGCTTGAACTGAGACAGCCAAGTTTTTATAGATTAGTAAAAATATGTATGATTTTACCTGTCATGGTAATATGAGTTCCAACTTGCTAGTAATGTCTCCCAGATCCTTCTGTGTTGTAAGTTGGATTGATTATAAAACTGGTAAGAGATATCTTCATGGTATGGAATGGAGGTATGGAATATTTACTTGCATGTGCTGAGTCATCTTAATAAAATATAATCATAAAAAAGAAACAAATATGTTTATCAAGTTTTATACCTTTCAGTAATACAGAGACTTTGTGCTAGTTTGGAATGAAAAAGTGAGTTTGATCTTTAGAAAGTGAAATACTTCAAGTTTTATCAAAATACCTGTGAAAAGCAGTGGATGTCCATCATACTTTCATTTACATCTTTGTTTCAGGTAGTGTTCCGTATTTTTATGTAAGGTGATGCGTAAGTAGGCTCTATGTTAACTCCTTAAAGATTGTTAAAAAAAAAAACCCAAAAAGTTAGTGGGCTTTTTAAGCTAAATGTTCACATCTCTGGAGCTTTCTCTTAAATTCAGTTTTCCAAAATTGGCATATTGAGATGTTGAAGGAAAACTTTGATTTTAGCATTAGGACAATTCTGATAATAACTAAAAAAAAAATAAAGCATATTCTTATGTACTTCAGTTTAAACTAGTTTGTGAAGATCTCTGCAAGTATAGGTTTTGTACTTGGTGGTCCTTGGTATCAGCTAGTTGTTCCTGTCCTTTGATCTCACTGTGCAGTTGTCTGATTAGAGCAGTGGCTTCTTTTAAACCAAGCACCTTGCGAAGAAACAGATGCACAAAATCTTCAAGCAAGCAGTTCAGTTTTTAGATTATAGCTTTTGACGTATCTCTTGCTTTGCACCACCCAAGTATTTTACAAAACATGGATTCACAACCGAATGTTTTCTCTTTTGCCTTTCTCAGTATTGGAGATTTTCTCAGGATAGGTAGAAGACATTACTTCTATACTATGCCAAAAGAGAGCCCAGAAGAGATCTAAATAAAATCTCACAGCCAAAAGGGCCTACTTCTCTGTTTGTAAATTGAACGTTCCCAGCCACTGAAGCCAATCGCATGGAACAGCACACATCTGTGCTAGTTAACTGTCCTACCCTGTAAAACTGGGTGGCTGCCTGAAAACTGCCTGTTGGGAAGGATTCCTGGAACATGCTGACTGCCACACATTCCCAGGAGTTACTGGGGAAGAGTGCTAGTTGGAATGGATGCTATGAATGCTCTAACATTTTACAAACACAGTGGATCATAGTTCTGTGTTTAGGAACCTTTCTCAGCCCAGTTGAATCTGTTAGTGCAGATGCTAATTCCATGTTCACTGAACTAATAAGTCCACTCTTACCTACTAGTCCTTAAAGAAGGACTGCTAGAATCCTTTTTCTTTTCTTGTTGGACTTACTGTTGTTTCAGGAGAGATTGCTTTTTTTTTTTTCCCCTTCTGGGTCAAAACAAAGAGAACTTTGTTTTACCCTTTGTTATGTATACATAATATCTGTAAGTGTGTGTACATATATATATAAAAACTCATTTTTCCTGACCTGGAGTTGCAGGAATATTCCTGTGCTTCTTTCTCACTTACAAAGCCAGAGAGAAGTTTGTGTTGCTTTTCTGTAGGATTTCTTTGAAAGTTTTCTTCCATCTTCTGACAGACTGTCTCTGTAAAGTTGTTCTTGTCCTCTGGTTTAGGCTGACTTTATGGGTCTTCATGGTGTCTCTTCTGAAGAAAAGAGATTTTCCTGAGAAAGAAAGAGGCTGTTTCACACCCAAATCAATTGGTCAATTTTCAAGTGAGGATTCTGCAACTTCAGTTTCGAATGCTGTGTTCAGCTTTGTATTCCTACGAAGTTACTGGTAGCAAAAAGCCTCAGGCAACAACTGTTTGAATCTTGAGAAAGGCAAAAAGTAGTTGTTGTGTTTTTTGTTTGTTTGGTGTTTTCTTCAATGTCTGGAGGCATGTGGAGCTCCAGGGGAAGGCAAGAAGCGAAACTTCATTTTTTCTTGGGAGAAATCCAGACTCTATAGGCTGCCATCCAAATGCAAAAATTCTGACACTCTCTGTTGAGAAAAAGTGCCACCGAAATGTAGCTAGCTGAATACTCCACTTTTTCAATAGAAGGCAGTTTCCTTAAATAGAATTTGGGAGCTAACTTCGTCTAGAGCAATGATTTGGGTTAAAAACACTGCCAGATCTACAGTGACGTCTTTATACTTGAAGTCTTTCAGTCTGGCTACAGGTATTCAAGTCAGATGCGTGTAAACACTCAAGGTATGTTAAGACAGCTAAGGAATAATTTGTGTCCTGTAACTCTGTGATCTACAGTCTATGTAATATAAATGCAAATTCTACTTCACCTTTTTTTTTCTTGGAAGCAGGGGAGGGGATTGGCAGAGAAGAGAATGGAATTCTTGCTTTGCACAAATGGACCTGCTTATGGTGCATTGGTCGGCAAATGCACTCATTATAGTTTAAGAGAATTTGAATACAGTATTTTATTGTTACACTTTGTATCACACTTTTTTTCCCCAAAGATCTGAGTTTATTAGCAGTATCTTTTTGCCATCAAAAATCCACATTATCCTCAATAACAGATTAGCAGTAGCTTTGTTTTTCCAAGAAGCTTCAGTAAACAATTAGGAAGATTGTTAATCTCTCTCTCCAATAAGCCTTTTGATCAATTTAGAGAAAAGTGAATTGGTATCTTATGAGCAAGTCTATGTAGCAGGCTACTTAAACAAAGTGATTTGTTCTCCTTTCACGATTAGCTTTACGGTTAATGAATTCGCTGAATTTCATCAAGGACCAGGTAATTAGACAGGTATTGCACCTTTTGGATTAATGGACTTCTGACAGAGGTCTGTCTTTCCTTATTCAAAGATACAAAGTATCCGCAGGAGTTGATCTTGGAGGAAATTTTGGAAATAAGAAATGCCGTATAAAGTTACTAGAAGTGTCTGTGCAAGATGTTCCTTGAGAAGCATCAGTATGCTCATTTCTGAAGTGTCAGGGAGTTTCTTTCCTCCAGGTCATTCTGGGGTCCTCAGTACAGCTGCAGGGGAAAAGACAAGTATGTTAACTTCTAAGTATAGTTCTGTATGCCTAACATGCTTCTGGCCTTCAATAATTAAATCCTGTCTGTTTAGTTCCTCATCTGAGTAGACAGCATAACTAGTGTCTAATGTACTTGATTACAGTTTGGATGAACGGTTCTCAATGGATGAGCTATATGCAGCTCCCCACCATTTTGGGCACACACAAATTGAAGAAGGATAATAAGTCTTCCAGTGCTTCTCATAAAGCTTTTCCTTACTTGTTTGAACAGAGTAGAGCAGAGTGGCATATGAAGCAGCACCATTAAGAAATATTAGCATCTTTTTTATAAAGAATTTTCAAAAAGTAGATGAATTTTGCTGGGGAAAGACAAGCTAAGATATGAAATGAGGGAAGGTGGGAAGATACGTGTCTTTCCCCAGTTTTGGAACTGAGTTTAGCTTTTGGATTTCATAGATTATATGTGTAGATAAATTTTAGATACATAGATGTACAGTATATACATATCTATTAAAAATATTTTGTAGTAGGAATAGATTAACGCTTGGCACCATATTCAGTTACACCAAAGGCAAGTAGAAACAGATTGGGACATATATGCATAAATTTGTATTCTTATTAGTAGAGCTTTTCAAAAGCTTTGTTTGCACAGCTGTATGTCTGTGATAACTGAATAGTAAAGCTCCATGTTAACATGTCAAGGTTAGATAGTTGAGTGTTTTTCCTTTGTCGTCGCTAAGCCACTATACCTTAACATTTTAATTCTGAATTTCTGTAAATAAGAGAATTGTAGCTCCCCACAAAAGAGTTCATTCCTATTCCCTCTTCAAACAGAATATTGAAAACTTGGAAGAGAAATTTGAAGACAAATGCTTCAACATAAATTCTTGTGTGGAAGGGTTCTCCCCATGACAGGAAGATACGCTGCCCTGGTTTTGGATGATGAGCACAATCTATCTCTGCCTTCTATTTGTTGAAGCTTTTAACCCTAAGCAAGACAGGAACACTAGCAAGTTTCAAGATTCTCTCCACAGATAACTTTTCTCAGGCTCAGAATCAAGCAGACAGATAAGTGTCTTGAATCCTGTGCCTTATGAGAAGGGAGGTAGTTGGCTCCCATCATTAGTCTGCAGTGTGCCCAGGTGCAGACCTATGATTTACTTTGTGGTGACAAGACTAATCTCCCATTCTCCTGTCTCTTATCTCTCATGTGGTGACACCTGTGAAGTGTCTCCCAGGTTAGGAGAAGAGAGAATTCTTCAGGCCTACTGAGAATTCAAGAGATGTCCACCATAATGTCACACCCATGAGTACAGTAGAGTCAGATCATTTAGAAAGTTGTGAGAAAAATAGCATATGTAGCCAAAACTGCAGGATCTGCAGTTAAACTCTGGGGCAACTTTAGGACAGTTTTCATGTCTACAAAAAACAGTGCTGTGGACAAATATGAATGTGCTTAGGGGCTCACTGCTGAGAGCTTCTCTTGAAAATCTATGGAGGCTTAAGTGGAGCGGACTGGGGACTCCACTGGTACTACAAACTTGTTTCTCATGCCCAAGAAGATGGTTTGGCTTGCTTTCTCTGATACAATGAGTATTTCACAGAAATCCCTCCATTGCCTTCAGAACATGCTTATATGGGAGGACAGATCAGGCTGTGTTATTACCCATCTTCTCTACAGTTGTGGAACTCACTATGAAATAATTATCAACGTATGAAGAAGGTTATCTGTGACTTGAGTCCCTTTAATACTGTTTGTTCATCATTAGTCTCTGTGCAGCTCTGCCTTTCCTTGTGATCCCCATTTTGTAGCATAAGGTTTAATCACTACTGTAATTTTAAAATGCTGGATAGTTGGCTAAAGACAGTCAGTACAGTGTTATTCTCATGAATCTACTGCTTCCATCTTCCGCATAATGGCCATTCCTCCATTTCTTCAGTCCCTGTTGTTTCCAGAGATGTTAGGAAGTCTCCCCTTACCCTTTTGTGAGGTAGAGAAAAAGAGGGGAGTTCTCTGGTGCTTTCTGTTTTTATGTGATATCTCTCTCTGAAGTTGCTAAGAATTGTGATATTTCTTCAAATTCCTATGGAAGTCTTGAAGAGCCTGTTTGAGATTGACTGACATTTTGAAAGAGTTTTGTGCTAGCTTGTTCAGCAGTGCCAGTTAACAACACCATGTTGCTTTCAACCCAGATGCTTTGGCAAATAGCAGCTTCATGTGTTGCCACTGCTTGGCAAAATGACTGATGCTACAAAGCAGTAGCAGGTGGTTTGGGTTTTCTTCTGCTCATTCTGCACCAGTTCCCCGGGTTTTGTTATTTTTTTCAGTGATCAATGATAAACAGTATTGCTCTTTTTTTTTTTTTTTTTTTTT
>NDXB01007713.1:40469-54437 GCA_002631895.1 Agapornis roseicollis | reverse complement strand
TTTTTCAGGGATCAATGAGAAATGTTTTTTTTTTTTTTTTTTTTTTTTTTTTCTGGTAGGGATTTTGAACCATTAGATGTACTTGGTAAAAAGTTGGGCTTAATGGCAGTCTGCTGGACGAGAATGCTGAGTTACCCAGCTCTCATCTTCTTTTACAAACGTCATATAGGTGACGGATACTATGGTTGTTTTACACTTTTCCCCCAAAAAAATTCATCTCTGTAGTAACAGTAAAGTCCTATTAAAGACTGCTTTATGACAGCTCTAGTTTATGCCCTGCTGTTGGTAACATTCCTTCTGTACCCCTTTTCAGGCATCTTTTCCTACAGTAATTAACATGGTCCTCAGTCTAATATGTCTGCTTATGGGGGGGAGGGCACTTCAGACTTCTTTCCTCTTATCTTGGCATCCGTCTATTTGGTAGAGAAGAGTCATGCTGTTAAAATGTGGATCTTAAAGTGTACATTTGCCGGAGTCCTTACTGTGGTAGCTGGATGTCATACATGAAGCAGGGTGTTTCGTAAGCATTGGCTATATCATAGAATCACAGAATGGTTTGGGTTGGGACCTTAAAGTTCATCTGTTTCCAACACCCCTGCCATGGGCAGGGACATTTTCCACTAGACCAGCTTGGTCAAAGCCTCATCCAACCTGTCCCATTCATTCCATAAAGCTGAAGAGATTAGGTGCTTTATCTCAAAAAAAAAAAAACCAAAAAAACAAAAAAAAAAACCAACCAAAAAAACAACAAACAAACTTGTATTAGAAAGTTCCATGTTCTGTGGCTTTTTTTCCTTAAAAAAAAAAAATTCTTGTTTCTAAATCAGATAAAATACGTTTCATTCTCTTACTTCACTGAGAGCACACTTAAAATGTTCCGTTAGGCTGAAGCTTTGAAATGCCCTGGGTACCTAACCTTTTGAGATAAATTGTTTGTGTGTTAATTGTTTAACTCTTCTTGACTTGCAGTGCCTAGACCCCTGGTGACATGACATGTTGGGACATTGTGGTTCTTTTGAATTACAGTACAGTCGTGTCTGGTGCCTGTAAATGTAATGTTCAGTATGTGCTTATGAATTGGAAGTGTACTCTGACCAGACCACTGGCACAGTTGTGTTTGAAACTCCGTAAGAATTAAAAGCCTTCAGAGGTTACAACTTCATTAGCATAGAATCATAGAATAGTCAGGGTTGGAAAGGACCTTGAGATCATCTATTTCCAACCCCCCTGCCATGGGCAGGGACACCACACACTAAACCGTGCCACCCAAGGCTTCGTCCAATCTGGCCTTGGACACTGCCAGGGATGGAGCACTCACAACTTCCTTGGGCAGCCCATTCCAGTGCCTTACCACTGAACTTGTGATGATCTTTTCACAGAACACAGTTGTTAGTTGAACCTTGAAGTATTGCTTGTCTAACTAGTGTTTGGATCACATTAATACTTTTACATAATCCCGCTTTCCATAAAAATATTCAAGTCTCTCTTCTTAGGTAGAATGATGTTCTCACTCTGAGGAGGCAAGAACCTAAACCAAACCCATGTCTAATCCATCTGGTCAGATTTTTCTTGGTGTAGGCCATATATCCTTCAGGATAATGAATTCTTCCCTCTCTGCCCCATTTCTGCACCCCATTTGAAGTAACCTGTCTTTTCTGGTGGCTGGAGTGTACCTTGCTGTCTCCACATTGTTCTCCATATTGATGTCTGTCACATGCATCTCTCTCACTAGCTTGCTCTGACAGTTGGCATGTTGTAGAAGCAGAGACTGATGGAAAGAGAGGCTTAAGTGTTGCAGTTTAAGCATGGCAATTGGAACACGTTGTCTTTGATTTATGCATCTTATGTCCCTAGAGGAGAGAGGTAGCGCTTTTTGGAAAGGAGTAGCCGAGTCAGGACAAACTTGAATTCCAGTCTCTGCCCGCAGAGATTTTGTAACCTGGGCATAAGATTCATAGATACATGTAACTGAAGATGTAGACAAAATTTAAAGGTTTTAAATTTGCACAACTCTGGTACTTGAATGGTGTCACTCTCATTGGTGCTGGGGAAAAAAAAAATGATAATAGCTGTAAGTTTTTAATACATACTGCTTAATTTATACTAGAAACAATAAAGCCTTTGAAGGAAATGTATGGATTACACTTCAAAAATAATTTTCTTAATTATAGTATTATCCTGAAGGAATAGCAATACAGTTTATTTTCATTTTGTTGATTTTTTTGTTGTTTTAATTTTTCTGATTTTAAATTTGTGCTACTTGAGAGAACTAATACAGTGAGTCCTGCTTTGGAGTCATGTTGGTGTTTGGATTCATGAAACCTGGCATCACTGTCTCCTGGTGGTTTCTAGTTGCAAGTATGTGTTCAACCATACATTAAGTTTTCTCTCATTGAAAGCTAGTACTTCAAAATGAAACAAATCGTAAGAAGTAATTACTTAAGCTTAGAAGTGTGTATACAAAATACAGAAGTTACTACAAAGGCAGGAAATTGGTCTTTCAAGTAAGTGCTTTGGAATTGTGAGTTTTCACTGTACTTGCGAAAGCTTGGTTTTATTTCTGCTTTTAGTTGGAATTTTCTGTGATGAGCACTAGCTAGATGTGGAAACATTACAACTTTTTACTGGGGAATGACCTGTTGTTTAATGGCTTAAGAAGTCAGAGTGCAGTTTGTCATGAAGTAAGGACTGGCTTGAGACATCTGTTATAAAATGCTGGTGTTAGAATATCAGTTATCAAATCATTGAGAACACAGCAAGAAAATTATTTAGTTACAGTTTAGAGCTTGTGAATATTTTATAGGAGAAAAAAGACAATTCCGGTGCTTCCATTCTACTTCGGAGCGAGGAAAAAACCTTTTTGAATGTTATGTTTATGAACTATAATATGGATTAATAAGGACACTATGGCTAGGAGTTTCCAAGTATTCGATTTTTTAGAAACTGTACTGAACTTCTGTTATTAATACGGAGGATAAAAACAGTGTCCTGTTTCCAAATGCAACGTACCTGCTCTGTTAGTTCCAAAGCTTAGCATGTATTGTAAATTTCAGTTTGAGTGGAATTAGCTATTTTAAGATGATAGATGAAATCAGCCATTGAAGGCTTTCCCTGGAATCACCACCCTAGCAGATTCCCCATAATTGAGGTGTAGCTTATAATGGTAGATTTCTTTTTTGTTGTTGTTCAGTTTGTCACTTAAAAAGCCTTCTGTATGTGCATCGAAGTCTATGAAAGGCCTCTGTTTGACATGATTTAGGTTTGCAATAATATTAATTTTTGTTCCAGCACAGGAATCCTAAATAAAGTGTTTTATTAAGTTTGAAATTAGTAAAATAAAAAGACATGCAATACCAACAGGGCTAGATCTTGCAGGTGGAAGGAGGGGACATAGCATAAGTTCTGAAAACACACACTTGCCTATATACAAGTAATTTCTTTCTTAGAAATGGTTTTATTTTAGAATTTTCAGCACTGTATCAGGTTAAATCCACCTTTATGGTAAGCATCAGAATGCAAGTTGGACTGACATAGCACAGTGAAAAAGTTTGAAAATACATGTGGAGTAGAGTTAGAAAGATTTTGCATCAATTCACAATACTGTACTTATTCAAACTACAAAAGTACTTTCAGATCCTCCCCCTCTCCTGAAAGCTGTTTTCTTTGGTCAGGTATTGAATAATTTATATCATGTGAGACTCTTGCACATGATGTATTCATCCCTTGTTTAGCTCTTACATTAATGGTTTGGCATGCTAGCTGTACATTGATATGGTAGATGCTTTCCATTTTTTCTCTACCAACTGTTTAAATATATCTTGTGCCTCAGTAACTGCAAATGGGAAATGACTCGAATTATTCTATTTCCCATGATGGTTTTTGTGAGTAGGAAAAGATTCCTTTTTTTTTTTATATATATATATATATGTATGTATGTATTTGTACAATGGATTAAAGGAGAGCATTAAAAATGATTCAGATATTTATGGTAACCTTAGTTCTGTTCAACTAGAAATGCACGTGGGATCTGAAAAGTCAAGTTTAGGCATTAGGCCAGCTGTTAGCCACAGGTACTGGTTAGGTACAAAATACTGGGTGTTTTCCACCCCTTATACCAATTGTATAATTTGATGTGCTGCCATGTAGCAGGCAATTTGTAGTCAGTCTTTAATTAGTTTTGCACTATAAACTGAAAATTGTAAGTAATGTTTATTATATTCTCCTTGGAGGTGGGGGAAGAGAAGGCAATGCACCAGTACAAAAAAACTCTTACTTATCTGCTGATAAAAGTATTACTTTGAGAGGATAGTTGAGCAGACTAGGAGAAGGATTAGCGCTGCAAAGTACTGGCCCAGGCTGGATTGCTTGGAAAATCTTGAAAGCCTGTGGTCAGATAACACTCTGCTGCTGCTTATTGCTGCTGCTGCTGCCGCACTGTTACGGGGTTTGCTGGATGAGTATAAATCAAAAGCAGTAATTTAGTTTAAAAAACTAACATGAGATAAAGAATAGACAGAATTGATTTTCTGTATGTGTCAGAGGGGTTAGTGCACATATGAAGAAAATAGCATGTAATTTAGGCCGTATAAGGAAATCTTTCAGTAGTTGTTAAAATTTCCAATCTGAACTTGTTAAATTTTCTAAACAAGGGAGCCAGTAAAACTTTGATTTCTGTTAGCATCAGGCTGTGGAACTGACATTTTGGGCGCTGTTAGAATGCAGATCCTGTGATTCAGGTCAGGAAAGTTTTGAGTGTCATAGGGATTGACAAAGAAATACAGATCCCATCTCCTCTTTAGCAGTGACCCGGGTTAGTGGCTGACAGAAAGTCGTAGCCTTCCTTCAGCCGAGCAGTGGGCAGAATAGTGTCACAGTCCTTTGAGTGTCTGAGGCACAGAGGTGGCGGCTGCTGCTGCTGCTGCTCATATCCTGTACCTGGTGTGTACCTGGACAGGAGATGTCAGTTGCCAGTGTCAGACCCCTTCCACAAGCCCTTGAGAACCAGAAACACGCCACCACCAGCCGCTCAGGTGAGTGAGGTGCAGTAGCACTTTCACATCCCCGTCGGGCTTTGGAACGTGAAGTAAAACATGCACAGGATCACTTGCGTCTGCCACGGTGTAGAGGGAAGCTGTGCGGCTGCGTTCTGCTTTTGAAGAGAGAGGCAATTGCTTCCAGAGTAAGTCTGTCTGTCTTTGCATTTAGAGACTTCATTTGACGGGGGTTGAGCGATGCCGGTTTTCAAAACACGCATCTGTGCGTGTGGGAAGGGAGCCTCCTGAGGAGTGTTGGAAGTGATGATGGTCAGTAGCTGATGCACTCCCTTGTATATTCGCACTGTCACGGGCACAGACGCTTAGTAACAAATACTTTTCTAGATGAGCTTAATTTTGTAAATTGGTGGGGGGAAAATGGCTTATTTCTCATATGATTACTTCAGTTTGGACGAATGAACTGAAATTAATTTACTTAAAATCTGTCGGTGGGGTATATAATAAAGGACGTTTGTTCTCTAGTGGTTTTCCTCGTCCTTAAAAGCAAACAAAGAGAAATGTTGTGCCTGTGAAAAGGGAATACAGTATGATAAATAGCACGTACTGTCTGATAGAGTATAGAAGCCCAAATAATTTCACAAGGTGATCCAACTAAGGCAGTGACCGGGAACTTCCCTTCTTTTCAGCCTGTCTGTTGTGCAGAGCCCTCGGAAGCGTTTTACCAGAGCTCTCTTACAAATGGAAGCGCCCGCATAGGTTGTTCTCCGGCTATTTTCGCCTCTCGTCCGTGCGGACGGCATTATCGAGGCTGTCCCGGAGCAGAGCTATTTTGCGGGAAGGGAAGTTGAAATCCTAATGCAGCGCTTAACTGTAATCCCCGTGTATCATGACTGCATCGCCCTGCCCTTGCGGTGGGGGTGAAATGTAGAACAGGAGTCTAATCCTCGGTAGATGGAGCTAATTTTGCTTTAAACTTGAAAGTGTTAACAGCAACTTGAAAATGTGACAAAGCTCAATCGCATTGCTTGTTTATGGCGCGTTTTCCGATTGGACAGCGGGCCGCAGCTCTGCCCTGGCAACTGAGGGCTGCGATTTGCATAGCCCCCGTCGATTGGCCACTTGGCGAGCGAGCTCGCCCAATCAGGCGGCGGGGTTGTGGTGGTAGGCTATGCTAATTACCCGCTGTTGCTGGGGGTTCGGGGTGGTTTCCGCGCGCCGTGCCGCTGCTGCATTGTGTTGCCTGGTGAGCGGCGTTGATAAATGAGCAGTTAATGATCTGCAGCGGCGCCCGCGGGGGGGGCGCTGTCAGTGCTGCGCAGGCTCGCCGCTCGCAAGGCTGGCCCGGCCCGCTCCGCTTCCCTGCGGAGGGGTGGGGGGGTGGGGTGGGGGATGCCGGTGGGCGTATGTGTGTGTGAACTGTGCGTGTGCAGATGTACACCGCCTTCATTAGCAGGAAAATCTTCACTGGAATAGCTTGAGACCACGAAAGAGTGCTGTGTGCATGGAAGGGAGCTGCGCTCGCTCCTTTCCCACCTCATTTCCCACCCTCCCTAGCCCCCCATTTTTTTAATTGAAATATTGAAGGAACCAGATCCATGCAGAAAGCGTGTCTGTGGACCGTTAATAAAGTCAGCTTTAATATCCGTACTTTATAAAATGCAATAACCTCTGTGTCTGAGATAAGCATCTGTAGCTGGTGTGGATATAGAAGAATCTATTTCTAGAACACACAGTTGCCTCTTAAAAATGGTGTGTTCGCATGTCTTCCCCACCACCCTCAGGAAAACCCCCCAACGACAGAAATCAGAACATCACAGCGAAACCGCAAACCCCACCTCAGCTGTAACAGTTCAGTTTGGATATTTAATTTTTGTGTCCTATATATCATTTGTGCCTAAGAATATCGGGAAATCTGATCTTGAAATATTTTTGTTGCTTGAATCTGCATCTGTTTCTTTTTGCTATTTTTTTTCCCCCCTCTCATTCTGTTTTCCAGACCTGCTTTTTCAGCCATGGGCTAGTTCACCTTCTTCAGTCCTCTTCCCCACTTCGTCCCTCTGTCTTCCTTAGCTGTCCAAATCATGGGCTTTCTTTGTCTTTGCATAACTACTCACATTCTTTCTGTCCGACTCAGTAAAACTGACAGTAAGGTTAATGAGTTATTTAACTGAGTAAATCCATCTATATTGGTTCTGTTTTATCTTTCTTTTTTTTTTTCTTTTTCCCTGCATTCCCCTTAGCATAGGTATGAATATGCCCAAGGTTTGATACCACCTGGCATTTACTGGTAATAGTGGAAATTACTTCCACAGGAATATTTTTGACCAGGTATAACTGGTGTCAGCAAATTCTGGATCCTTTTGAGTTCAGTTGGAACTGGAATTTTAGGAAAAAAGTGCTTCCATTTGGCAACTATTTTATGTTTAATGTTTTTTGAAAAGCATTTGTGCACAAAATAGTTCTTTGATTTTCACCAGTTTTGATTAATTGGCACTTTAATACCAAGAAAACAGCCAGCATTTTCATGATTTAATGCTTGTAGTTAGGACTAAACAAGTTCTGGTTTTTTGAGCTAAAGATTGGAGCATATTAATTCAGATGAGTGATAGTCTGCAGCCATTTGCAAGTTGCACTCATCATGAAGACCAAAGCTGGCGGTTAAAAAGCAGCATATGAGTAAATCTGATTTTTAACTTGGTGAAATTTTAATTTTTTCGACTATTTTGTAAACCCTTCAGAAAACTGAGAGTAGAGGTAAATCTGATTGCTCCTGAATAAAGCGAATGTTTCCTTTTAGTAGGGAAACTGGGATTTATAGTGCTTTTTGGAAGCTAAAAACTATGATAAAATACAGTTTGTTTGTTCTTGGAGTTTGCTGGAAGCTTTCTGAAATGCGTATGCTGAGATTCTTTTATAGGATGTTTAATGGAACATCTTTCATAAAGTCATGTCAGTTTGAACTTTATGCCACTAAGTTCCAGTTGTCTGTGTTATGAGATTACCATGATTTTATTTTTCTCCTTTACACTTTCTACTTACAGAATTTGACATAACTTTTTGTAAAAAAATGTTTTCTATTTTTACTTGTGTTTTTCACAGGTTGCACTGGGAACTGCAGGACAGGTGTAGGCCTTTCACCTAGATTAAATATGCTTATGTAGCTAGACTTAAGTAGTTGATTTAAAACCTTTGTTTGGAATAATGTTCACACTTTGTTCTTTGTTTCCCTTTTAAAAGCTGTTACGAACTTTCACCATAATCAGAAAAAAAAATTAAATCTCCATTTTCCTCTGTATTTATAGTCCCTTTTTTTTTTTAAGTGGCAGGCTTTTAATTAAATTAGAAAACTTAGAAACCACACAACTGTAGAATAATGGCATAAAATCATAAAAGAAACTTAAATTTGTTGGGGAAGATAAAAGGAGACGTATCCGAACCCGAGCCTAGGCACATTTTCATCAGCTTTGGTGTCCTCTGTAAAATCCTAGTGTTTTACTCTTCTGAGTATTTTAGTAATATATATATTTAGTTTTAAAGCAAATGTCTTTTAAATGTGGTTTGTTAAATATTTAATAATTAAGTATTTATTGCTCAACTGTTTGGTTTCACTTACTCATTTGGCATAATATAAATACTATGTTGGGCTGAATCATCAGCCCAACTCCTTGAATTTGACCAGTGTTTCTCAAGCAACAGGTTTATGATGCAGCGTTGGACAGAGTCACAGTGTGGCAGTGTGTATTAGAAAAAGATAAACCCTTCAATAAGAAATATGTTGGTGTGTATACAGTTGCACAGTTAAGAATGTTTCTTCTCCAAATACTAGAATATCCTCTCCTGGAGGATCACATGAAGGCAGTGTGTCAAAAGGGAACTTAGAAAAGTAAACCTGTCACCCAGCAGTAGAATAAACAAAGCTGCGGATGTGAAGCCTCAGTTATTTCTTCAGGTCACTATCATTGCTTCTTTGCGGGAGGGCAGCTTTAATTTTTGTTACTATTCAACAGAGGCCATCAGGTGAAAAAGGCAAGTTCACAACAAACAAAAGGAGGTGGTGCTTAATGCCACCTGTGGTTAAGCTGTGGAGTCTATTGCTTTGCAATCTTCTGGATGTTAAAACCTGAATTGCAAAAGGTAGTTCAGAAAGTCTGTGGAAGAAAAGGATGTATAATGCGTATCACAGGATCAGCTAGGTTGGAAGAGGTCTTCCAAGATCATCAAGTCCAACAGTTACCCCAGGACTGCTAAGTCCACTGCTAAACCATGTCACTAAGGGCCTGTGTATGTATATATACACATTAATCATAAAGGCTCTGCTTCATGTAATTCCTGGACTGGAGACTAGGTGAACATGTGGGGCACCTACTGCTGTATGTTCACCCTGTTCTCTCCCAAGATGACTGCTGCTGGCTACTTTCAGAGACAGGGCACTGTTTTGCATGGATCTTCGGTTTGATATGAGTAATTCTTATGTCAGTACCCTGTTGCTTGAAAGAGCTGGTGCTTTTCACTACTTAGTCCAACATGAATCAAGTACCCCTTCTTTTTTGGTTTTATTTGCAAACAGAAATGGACATCTGTTTGAGCCCTCCCTGATTTGGTTTGCTTTTCCCAAATTCTTGAGAGCTAACCAGTAAAGTTGCTCCTTGGTGGAACTCTGCAGAACAGATACCTATCTACTAGTTGTATGTTCCTTGTCTTTGTAAAGGCTTTGCAAATCTTGCATATACAAAATCAGAAGTTTAAACTCATGGGACCCTTTTGTGTTTAACCTGTGTTTCCCTGTTTTGCGTTTGCCTGCTGAGGTTTTGGTAGCGGGAAGCAAAAGGGTGGCTTCTGTGTCAAACCACTGTTTTTCTTCTGTAGAGCAGGATAAAACCCAGTCTTGTAAGAATATTGCAGAAGGAAATTGATGTTTGTGAATGACATGGATACAAAACCAGTGACTACGCTATAGAATGTATATGCAGAGAGTAAGAATTTTATTTGCAGCACAGTCTAAGGAGTGTTACGTTAAATACAATGCAAATAAAAAGATCTAGTGTATAGCAACCTATTCAGTGTGTGCTGCTTCCATTCCATCCCTTAAAATAAATAGGGCATTCATGTAACTAAATATCATTATAACTTATCTAGAGGCACTAAATTAAAACTGTGGAAATATTCTGGTGTTTCAGAACTTCTGTGCACAGTGTTCTTCAATTTTAGTTCTCTTTCAGGACAGTGTATGACTAAGTTGAGCCTTAAATTCTTGTTGTTTACTTGTGGGGCTGTAGATCTTTTTCAGATGTGCTCTTAGGTAGCCTACTTCTCAAGAATAGAAATGTAAAAGCAGCATTCTCTTAGAGTTTCAGATTTTGACTTTGAAAGTTAGAGTACTTATGTTTCCTGTAGGTTTTATCTGAGAATTTTGTCAATCTGGGGCTTCATTTATAAAAGAAAGTATTTTCTCAGAATTTTCTTAGTTCTGAGATTCTCCAGATACAACCCAAGGCAGTATTTGTAAGTTAACAAAATACAGATTTATATAGTGTTGCCAGTAGATTAAATCATAAGTTGCTTATGAGTTTCAGAAATCTCCTTCTCTTGTTGTGGGAGGATTATAATGAGCATGGCATTTAGTGTTTGTGATACCAGATTTTGAAGTGGCTAGGGAGAGATTCGCACCACTATTTCTCGCCACTGCAGGTATTTCTACAGTAGAGGAAACTAGTGTCCCCTGAGTATAGGCCTTACTGCACAAAAGCAGTAAAGTGTGCGCATGCAACTAAATCCTGTCCAAAGTCCACCTCCTGTTGCAGCTCATCCAGGGAAGAGGGTAGCCAAGACAGGTACAACAGTGTCAGAAGAGCTAATGAAACCTACTCTTGACCTACCTTTTCTCCAGATTTCATGCTCTGACGTGCGATATGCAAGTCATGTGAAAAAATCTTCAAACTGTTGGGGAAGACAACACCCAAAAGTAATTTAAAATCACCTTCTAAGTGCTTTGTCTTCTCCGCAGGTCCGTTAGGAAGGAGCACAAACAAGAATTCTGTAGGCTGGATGTATTTGCCTACTCAAAAGGGTGGTTGTTTCTAAGTTTAGGGTTTAATTTTGCTCTGAGAGAAAGTAGGGTTTGGCATTTCTGTACAAGGAAGTTGACTGAATGCTTATTGTAGAATAGCTTCTGAAGTAGCCATTCTTAATAATATAATTCCTCCACAGTAATATAGTTCCTCCTCCTCTGGAGGAACTAGTATGTGATATTTATAACTGAGTTGTTTGTTCTACAGTAGCTGCTGCAGGTAATTTCCCTTTGTTCCCTGGGTTCTCTCAGTTTTCCTCATTCCAGAGCAAGTACTGAGTGAGGTCCATGTGCCCTTACATTCTTCCTGTGGTCATTTTAAATGCAGCACATGAAGACAATGGGCAAAGCAGTGTTTCAGTACAACTGTAGTGCACTTTTGCTTATTGCTTAGAAGGTGATTGCTGTGAACTCTTAAAATCCCAAGTGCTTGACCTTTATCGTGTTTAGGCAGAACTTGTGTAGGCCTATCTTGTTTTAAATGTGGGTTTATTTGAACAGAGAGTTCTCAAGATACAAGTGTTTGTTGCTCACTGGTTTAGGATGTGGTGGTACAACACAGAGGTGGTCAGATATTAAAGCAATGCAGAGATTGGTCTTCTCACTTTTCCAGACTAATTTCTTAGGGTTACACTCAGTGTAATAGCTGAGGTATCATATAATGCTTATTGGTATTGAGAACTTTTTTGAAGCATGGGTTTTGAAAAATGAAGTTGACCAGAACTCTGCAAAACAATGAACTTTGCAAAAAAGGGTAGATATGATGTAAAGGAAGAAGGCCGTAGGGCTCCTTAACTAATACCGGATTTTCTTCTAAAAGATATTTAGCTGTTTTCACATTCTGCAATTTGAATTTTATAAAAACCACCAGCAACAAAACCCAGGAAGTTGGGTGCCTTCATCTGCAGTGGCATAGCATGGATTTGAAATCAAGTATTTGAAGTCCTAACCAGTCATATGCAGTACTGAGAACTAACATAGTTGGTCTATGGTGTAGGCCCACAAGCTCTCGAGCTCCAGATGTGGAAATGAGAATGCCCATTGTGGTGAATAATACAGTTCACACTTTTATTCTCTAGTCATATTTTCTGGCAGGTTCTTGTTCAGCTGCAAACATATCACTGAGATGGAGTACATCTGCACATTGCTGAATGACCCAAATAGCGGATAGCAGAGATAGAATACAGAAAGGGAGGATGAAGTGGGAGGGAGAGGAGGTGAAAGAGGACTCAAAACATTTAGGGTCAAAACAATGATCTTTATATGGAAAACATTGAGGAACAGGAAGAAGAGTTCTAGCAATGCACAGAATGAAGGAAGGATAAGTTATGCAGAGGAGAAAGTTTCATACTTCAAAGTGAGATGACCCTGCAGTCCAGGATAAACCTCTAAGGAATATTGCCACTGATTCCAATTTAGTTCTGCATTATTTCTGCCGTTAAATGCTATTGTGCCATACTTTACAGGTCTTTAGTTTATGGATCCAATAAGAAATTCTGCCTGTTCTATGATCTGAGTTGAATAAAGAGGTGGGGAAATGGGGACAGTGACATTACTAGGAAACAGCCAGTGTTCTGTGGAAGTTGTAATCAGTGCCTGGAGGTTAGATGCAGAGGACTTAGGTACAGAAGAGACTATGAGGTTGTTAAAATTTTTAAAAGAAATCCATCACCCAGATAGCAGGTTAGTGTAAGTTCTCAAACATGGGGAATGACTACATTTGAACTTCTAAAAGGGTAAAGTAGATGGGTGGTGTGACTTTCACTGCTTTTACCCGCTTCATCTTGCGCACAGTCAATAGACACTAAAATATATTTAAGGCTGTTGCAAAGGTTTTGTTATTGAGTAGAGAATTCTCTATATCCTGGTGTCATGAATTCAAGATCAGCTGCTGCACTGGAAGATGCTTTTGTCAGTCTTGAAGGCAAGCTTTTATAACTTACCGTGTCAATTTTAATTGTGAGGTAGCTAGGTATGAAGAAGTATTAAGGGAATGTAACTTCTTCTCCCAAGCACCAAGTGGTAGGACAAGAGGCAATGGCCTCAAGCTGTGCCAGGGGAGCTTTAGACTGGATATTAGAAAAAATGTCTTCACTGACAGGGAGATCAGTATTGGAACAGGTGTCACGGGGAAGTGATGGAATCACCATGCATGCAAAAAACATGTAGATGTGAGGTCCTTAGTGACATGGTGTAGTGGTGGACTTCGCAGTCCCGAGATAAAGGTTTGACATGATGATCTTAAAAGTCTTTTCCCAACTTCATTGATTCTGTGATTTTTCTAATGATTTTAATGTGAGTTTGCCTCCTTTTTTATCCTTCATTACGAGTACACCTAAATAGAATACTTTGGTAGAATTGTGACAGAGAGACAGAGTTACATACATACCTCAAGAAGCACATTATATATTTAATGAGTTTGGTGACAGAAATATGAAGAAACCAACTAATTGCTATGGGGATTTTCAGATGTAGTCTCACATGGCAAAAGAGCTGATATAACAACTCTGTGATTCAAAGAGAGAAATACTGTTACTTTGTGCTGATGTTTGTGGTACAGAATTGCAGAACCACTGAATCTGGAGGAGACCTTTGGCAGTCACCTGGTCCACCTGCCGCTGCTCAAGCAGGGCCACCCAGAGCTGGTTGCCTACTACTGTTACTAGCTGGGCTTCGAGTATCTCCCAGACTATGTTATCCACAGCTTCCCTGGGCAGGCTGTGCCATTGCTAAGTTAGTGACTGTGGGAAAGGCTGGAGTATGGCTTCCAGATTTATTAAGCATCAGTCCATCTTGCCTGGAAAACACTTCATGCAGCCCACCTGTAGGGAAAATTCAGTTGAAATTTGTGTTTCCTTAGATACCAAATTGGAATGACCACATTTTTTTTTTTTTTTTTTTCAAAAA
>NDXB01007713.1:0-40397 GCA_002631895.1 Agapornis roseicollis | reverse complement strand
TAGTTCCAAATTTGAATTGCCCCTTTTTTTTTTTTTTTTTTTTTCAAAAAGAGCAATCCCCTCTTGGGGGTGGCACATTGTCACCAGCAGCTCTTTACTGTCAATTGGTGAATATCTGTGCCTTGCTTTATGTTGAAAGGAGAAGGCTGGAAATGCATTGCATCAGTTGCTTACCTTATGATATTTTGGGAATAAGTGATGTCTAAATGAGTTATGTAGACTAATGTCAAAATGGAAATAACAGAATCTAAAATGGATGAGGTAGGAAATTGAATTTTGAAACTGCATTGAGTTTTCAAAAATCTGTGCAGAGTCATACCAGAATTTTTGCTGTATTAAACCATCTGTAGTTCATTTGTAGACTCTTCAATAAGTACCATCTCAACTATTTTTCTACTTCAAAATACAGATTTCTTTGGTAGTTGGAAAAGTCATTTAAACAAAGCTATCTTGAATGAGGGAAGTATTTTCCATCCTCACCTAATAAAGAAATATATTCTTGAACTTGTGCTCTTCCGCTGTGTTAAGATGATACTTTAAAGAAATAAACCCTACCTCCTTCCATATGTCAGGGCAGTCCATTTTTTCAGTGTCTGTGTTTTCAGATTGTTCTGAGTTACGAACCCAACTGCAAGTTAGAAGTTAAGTTTTCTCTATCATCACATCTGTGCTGTTGGTCCACTTTTAAACATTTTCTTCTGGTTGTAATTAACAGCAGTTTGCTCAGACAATAGTGTAGCATTGTGTTGATGCTGACTTATTCCTCACTTGCTAACTTTCCTGAGACAGTAAATTTACAAAAGCCAAGAAGTTACTATTGCTGCCATTTACATTTTGCTTATATTACTGTGTATGCAATGTCACTAATGAAATAGAAGATTTTGAACAGCTTAATTTCAGAAGGGCTGTTACGTTCATGAATGTAGGACAAAAAGAAAATCTCAAGACTGAAATAAGGGATGTCTTCTGCAGCTGGACCTTTCTGAGATCTAGTCTCATCATGGGCACATAAATGTTATTTGGACTTCAAGTTGTTACAATTTACAGTAATACATAGAGGTGCATATTTTTATGCCATTTTCTGAACTAACACATTAGGAAAGGCCCATCTGAAAGATAACCTACCCATTCCAGTCTGTAATCTCTTCCCTTAATGTGCATCATGCATAGAGATCTTGACATACTTTTTGGCTTCTGTCACTTTGTTTCCTTCCCAGAGTGCTTCACAACATGTAGTAATTTAAACTTACAGTGGTTAGAAAGGAAGACTGGTGATTGAACAGACCTTGTTCCTTAGATAGTTTTTCCTGTAGAAGTTATGGATGTGACGTGGCATCGAGCTCCTCTGGATTGTGGAACTCCCATTGTGGTCAGTAGATCACTTTTTTGATCTGTTGTCCCTCCCAATTAACTTCAGCCAGCAGTTTTGTGAATATCAATTAATGGATGTACACAAATGTACCTATTTCTATAGCTGACTGACTCATCAGCCTAAAATGAAAGGAGGTCAAGATTGCTATTCTAGCCAATTCTTCTTTCTCCCCTTATTTCTTCCTAATGTGTCATTAGGTGTTTTTTGTCTCATATAGTGAGTTATGAATGTTCTCTTGGGATTAGCTGTCCTGGAGTAGGATTGCAGGTATCAGGGCATAAAGTCTGAAATGTGGCAAGGGCAAGTATTTCATGAGGGGTCATATCCTGAACTCTGCTTGTTTTTGTTGATAGCTAAGATTGCTTTTGGCAACAGAAGACTGAACTCCTGTGTCTCCGTTTCAGTGACAGTCAGAAGTCATAAATGTGAAAATTACTTGGCTACTGTTCTTTCAGAGCTTTGTAGTTACAGTTTTAAACTTTTGACCCAGGTAGTTCTTGCTTACTGCTAACATGGCTGAGGGTTGATACCCCATCTTCAGAGAGACTATTAAAATGCCATTCTGTTTGGTATAAGAACATGCTGTATGAGGTAGCCAATTTCCATCCACCTACTTGTAACAGACTTCACATCATGTGACTCTAGTCAGGCTCTTGTGTTTAAGAATGTTGCTCTTTATGAATTCAGTACTGCTCTGTGAAACAAAAGCAATGGTTTAGAACAAGTTTCTTGTTGAGTACAGTTGTGATTTATGTATGCATCATAGGCTGTCTGTGACTTCCCTCCAAGTAGGTAGGTAACCGCTTGTTAATCACAAATGTTTAATCTCAAAAAAGAAAAAAAAATAACAAACCACCAAACAAAAATTGAGTTGAATGAATGAAATAAGTTATTTGTCAAACTGGGGTTCTTACAGAAGCTTTCATTGTGATTCTGGAGTCCAGATGCTTTGATACAAATCACGAAGCTCTCTTTTCTGAGGCACGGATGTTGAATTAACTGACTTGGTGCAGCTGACCATCATCAGTTTGGAAGACCAGGAAAGCTACAGCTTTATAGTCCTGCTAGTGGACTTGGGAGAAAAAGAGTGTGCATGAACGGAAAGTTCCAAGTTGAGCTGAAACATTGGTATTACAACTGTTCATTTGTGGAATAGTTATACTTCTAGTCCTGTGAAGTCAAATTGTGAGGACTCCCCGCTACTGAGATTCCTGTGTGCATATATGGGAGCTTTCTGCTTTTTTAGGGACATGTGCAAGTGCAGAACTTTTTGATTTTTTTAATTTTATTACCTAAGTTGTTTGGTATCTCGTATGCTGCTTGGAACCTGTGGCCTGAGGTAAAAAAAATGCAAGAAATAAAACTTTTAAAGTAATTATCTCAACAATTTAGAATGAATGGTATTTTTTGACTGTCCAATTTAAATATTGCTTTGACTTTTCAATCACCAAGATGCTGATAAATGAGATCATTTATGTTTCAGGTTAAGCAGAAAATCAGCAGAAATTAAAAAAGAAAAAAGTAGACACGCTAGCAAATGTCTTGCATGTATTCACCCATTCTTGCAGGACTGTTCAGTATGTCTTGAAAAGTAAATGTACACTATATTTACCAAGTAGTATAGATGGATAATTCTCTAGCAAAAATACAGTTTAGATTTTAAGAAAATGCAGTAGTGTGAAAAAACAGCATATCTATGGTTTTAACATGGTCTGACATACATTAATATATAAAGGAACCATGGTATCTTTGAGAGAGATAACTGATGCATTAGAATCTTTGCACATATTTCTCCCCATATTTAAACGTAAACTCACGAATTTCATATTACATAATTTTAAATTTCAAAAAGAAGGCAACAGTTTGTTGCCCAATTCACAGGTGAACATAAGATATTAGTTGGAAACATCAGAACAGAAAAAGTTGCAAGTATTTTTAAAAGTTCACATTCAGACATTTAACTGATATTTTCACTGTATCTTTAAACATGTTAGAGGACAGTTTCAGAGCTTAGTAGGATCTGTATTTGTGTTCAAAATCACAAAGCAGTTTTTAATGGATGTTTTACAGAAGAGCTAGAGTAAGTTTCTGTTCAGTGTTAAGTTGACTTAGTTTATAAGGGGTTTAGGTCAGGATTTTTTTCTTTTCACCTGTAAGGTCATCTTGATACTTCATCGTGTCAGCAGAGCCACCAAAATGCACACACACAAAAAAGTTTTAATCTGTCATAGTTATTTCATGAAGGTTTGGGTTTTCTATCCATACCCCCTCCCCCCTTTATTTTTTTCCTTCTTAAGTAAATTGTTTGAAGATTTAATGAAATATTATGAAAATAAGTGGGTGCTTGTGGGCAACTAGTTCATTTGCTGTAGTAGCTTGTTCTGCTGGTCTTTCAGAACTATTGAGTTGTAATAGTGGAGTAAAATACCAGTGGTCTGTCAGTGGATATTTATCATACATTTTTACTTCAGCCCTCATAATAATAAAAAGTCAAAATTAAAAGTCTAATTGATGGCTGGTGTTTATATACCTTTTTCTGGTGATTATATTTTCTTGAAAGATTTAGACTGCAAGGGAAATTGGGATTTCTCTTGCCAGTTAGGTGCTTGATTTTTTTACATCTTGCTTCTAAATTCAGTCTTTAGCAGTAATTGTACTTCCAAGATTTTAGCTTCTGATTCCACTTGTATTCCTTCAGTGGCAATGTTGGGTGCAGTGTGCCTTGTGGCTTGTCTTCTATGTTGTACCAACATGAAACCATGTAGAAAATGTCATCCCTTTGGAACAGTCATCAGAAACAGAACGGATGTGTATTAAATGTAGAATGTGCTGAACTTTCATTAGTGAACAGAGAAAAACAAATTGTACTTTACTCCGTCCTCCATTGTTAGAGAAAAAATCAAGATACAAGTAGACTATGAACCAATGAAATGTCATCTGACGGATGTTTGAAACAAGATCTCAGAGGTGCAGGATCTGTCCCAGTTAGTGTCACATTCTTTGCCTGTAGAATATGGCATTTTTCAGCATGTTATGGAATCTAGTACTCTAGCTATACGATTTGCCATTCTTCTGCAACTTGAGACCAAGTGTTTTATTTGTCTCTTGCTTTGTAGTTACTTCTTGCAGTCTAATTTCACTTTCCCAAAAAGGAATTAATTCAAGTTACAGTGCTTGCTACCTGTAGCTTGATAAACTCAGCAGCAGGAGTCAAGAAGCTGAGTACAGTGTGCGTTGGAAGAAGGGTGGAAGTTAAAAGTGTAAGCAATGTAGGCTAGTGAGCTAAGTGATTTGTTGGAAGACATAAACATCTGAGGCCAGGGAAGATGAGCTGCTGAGGCTGGGCACTAGCTTTTTTTCCCTTTTGGTACAGGCAGTCCAGAAAGTGGCTCTGAGCAACCTTAAAGGGCAGAACTTGCGTGTTTTTTCTGGCTTTCATGGAATCCATACACAAAATTCATATAATTGAAAATAACCACTGACAAATTCTGAGTTATGACACGGATGTTAGGAGAGAGACAAATAGGAATTAATGATTAATAAATAATTAATCACAATGAAATGGGAAGAAGCATTTCAGCTAGGTAATAATTACATGATGATGATTTCTTGTGTATGAAAACTCTGTATGTTGAAACAGTGGAACTATTAGTGTTTATAAGCTCTGTAAGTTAGGATAGGGAGGTTAACTGAGGTAGATATTTTCAAGTCATTAACTGCATTAAAAAATCACCTTGTCTTTGCAGGAGGAGAGACTTCAGCATGCAAACCTTCATCTGTTCGGCTTGCACCATCGTTTTCATTCCATGCTGCTGGCCTTCAGATGGCTGGACAGATGTCCCATTCGCATCAGCAGTACAGTGATCGTCGTCAGCAGAACATAAATGACCAACAGGTTTCTGCCTTATCGTATGCTGACCAGATTCAGCAACCTCTAACGTTAACAAACCAGGTAAGTGATAACAAAAAAAGTAATTCTAGATGCAGTATTTCTTTCTCTAAATATATTCATAAATTACAGGATCAGGGTGTATATTTTTGTGATTTGCTTTGGTGCGATTTTTTTGTTTGGTTTTTGGTTTTGTTTTTTTGGGTTGGGTATTTTTTTTTAACTAAGTCTTGACTCTTCAAAGATGGGTGGATGAATAAGTTTTTGGTATGTACTTATTGTTATTATTCTAACATTTATTAAATGAGAGGGGAGAAAGGTAGTCCAAATGGAAGGTTGGAAAGAGAGTTTTAATTATTTTTCTGTTAGGTTGCTTTTTCTTTTAAAACTGTTCGATGTTAGAATGTGATTGTTTATTACTTATTCTAATGGACAGTGTTTTAAAGCAGAGTCACTGTTTAGTGTATTTGGAGTAGAGAGGTTTGCATGAAAGATGCTTTATTAAGGAAGATGCACTTTATTTGAAAGAAAAAGCAAAATCTAAAGCTATGTGATCATTGGGGGTTTGCTGCTACTAATTTACTACTTAGTATTGCAAAGAGGTAAAATGAACACAGGGATTAGGCTGATCATGGATGCTTTCGAGCTGTCAAGATTAGCATTTCTTCCGTACTGCTTTTTTGTTGCTAGAACTGCTGAAGCAGTATTGTCCTGTGTAAGATATTATTCTATTGCTTCCTTAAAAATGGCACAGCCCAGTTGTGGAGGCATGAACTCAGATATGTTTCAGAGCTTAAAATTCAGAATTCTCTAAGTCACAGCTTCAAAATTTGGTGCAGGATGATAAAGCATGTTCCACTTAAAGAGGATGGAGTGTGATGCCTTTTGCTGCTAGCAGATTCAGGTCTATTCCTAGTATTCAAGATGGCTTCAGTAGATAAATCTACAGTACCACCAAGAGATACTCTGTTGGTATTGCTCTGTAGGAGGGTACTTATTCAGAAAGAGGGAAGGATTAGAGAGGATGAGAACGGCCAAGCTAAGTGCCAGGATATGTGATACTAGGATTTGGAGATCTATAATGACTAGGGAGGGAGGGCTCTGTGAAAGCTGGCAAAAAATGTTTTTTACTTTCATGAGAGCCACTCAGTAGGAAGAGTAAGTCTGCTCATATATAATGGTATTTAGCTCGAGAAATCTACAGAGGTGTTTTGTTGGACTTTTTTTTAGGTTAAAGGTTCTCCATAACCTCCACAATGTGGTTCAGGTATCAGTCAGCCAGTTAAGAAAGTTACTGTGTTCCTTAAACCCTTCAAGGTGCTTACCTGAGCCCTATGATCTGACATCGTATTTGTGAGCTTTAGTGTACATCAGTGCTTAGTTGTTCATGTTTTTAAACCAAACAGCAAAATCGAGGCACTTCAGAACATAACACTATCAGTTGCTGTTTGTTGTCACAATGGCTTTAAAATGGTAGCTGAATAATAGAAAGCTGAAGACTAGATTTTGGAGAATAGCCAAGAGCTGGTGACCAGAGAAGGCAGCCCACTGAAATGAGGATGTAAATGCAGGGGAAAAGCTGTGATTGGATCTGGGAAGTCACCCATATGAAGAAGTGATCAGCTGGCCACCTTGATAATGCCATTCAAGCTGTATTTGCACCTAAGTTTTTTCCAGTTCTGTTCTGGTTTTCCTGCATTATTCTGTCGTCTTATTTTACTGTAATTGCATTGCAGTCTTAAGAGTTCTCTGCTTAAGCAGCTCAGAATTGTTACTCCTTTATCCTTTGTGAGCTGCTTTCAAGGACTCCTGACTTTGACAGTGGTCAACTTTTTGAAGTCTTCTGACTACTTGCCTTTCAGGACTCCTCCTTTGAGTTACTTACTGTGCTTTTGCCATCAGCAGGGCCCATAAAGAGTTCTTTAGGTTGGTATGGAGGTTCTATATGAGCCTCTGCTGAGGAGTCTCAGTGGCTTTTTGCCTTTGCACTGGTTAATCTGATCTGCAAAACCAAATACAGCTAACATCTTTATGGTAGAAAGTCAGATCATCTGCTCTAGTCCTTGTCTCTGCAAAAACTTATTCTTTCTCTTTCAATAGCCCTTTTGTCAGCTCTAGTTCATCTTGATTAAAACATAACACTTAAATTTTTTCTTCTTATGAAAGACATGACCCTCTATTGTTGAAGGCTTTATTCTGTGTTCTATTTCTCCATTGCTGTGGACTACCATCTTACCTTTTGCTCCAGCTGTAATCTCATACCGTCTAGGTTTTCATGTTTAAATGATACATGCATCTTACAGATTCTTTATGACATTTCTACAGAATCCTTTTTATTCAGGGTATTGTCTTGAGTGTCCTGCAGCTTGTCCTTGATAAAAGCAGTTCTGTATATGTCAATCCCGAGAAACTCTCACAGAGGTCATTTTCTGAGCTGTCCTCATGCAGTTGGTTTATTCCCCTGTTGTAACCTCCTCACCAGTAGCTCTTTTTGCTATGTGCTTGTCTGTTTTCTAAGGCTTCTACTGTCAGACTAAACTTTTAGTAATGGCAGCCTCTCTTCGGTCACATAAAGTGCCATAGTCCTGTGTTTTCAAATACATATGGTTTAAGATAGTTTTTTTAACTGGGGCAGCAAAAAATAGGCTGAATGTCTGTTCTGGAAAGTTTGGTAGATTGATCTGATTGATCTCCATGAAAAACGGGAAGAAAAAAAATGTGACTTTTGGTGGATACAAGAAGTATAATTCTTAAAGGGTAGGTCTTCTTAATGCAGTGCCTTGCATTCAAACAGGCAAGTCATTAAGTCTCTGAGCTTCAGTTTCCCAGACTTCCTAATGCAGTGCTGGCCATCATCAACTTAGACCATAGGGTCATCTTTGGTACCACCGGTTTCCACAGTGTAGAAGTAGCCCATTTAGGTGCAAGCGTTCAGTAGTTGATTAATAGCGAGTCGCCAGCCCCTTTGCTCCTGAGAGTGCTCCTTGTCGATTTCGTGGCCGGATGGTGGGTCAGTGAAACGGGAGGGGAAGCTCCCAGGCTCGGCGATGGTTATGCAGGAAGCGCCAGACAGAATTCTTTCCCGAGCTCCAGCCACCATCTGCCGGCCAGAGCGCCGCACTGCATTGTCTGCCTCAGCAAACTGCCTTGGGCTGGGAAAGCCAGCCCTCTCCTCAATATTCTGTCGTTCAGTAGGCTCCCCCCCGTGTAATAACTTGACCTATTTTAGAGTGGATCTTTCATCGAAGGAGCTGAGAATACAAATGCTACAAATGTTACTTTCTCGTTTGTTACATTTGCTGAACTTTGAAACAAAGTATTTTGTCCAAATCCAGGCAAAATTTAATTTCTTGAAAATAAAAGCCAGGATGAAATGTCAGCTTTTGGGATGCTGAAGTTCCTCTCTGAAAGTAAATTTCTTTAGGCTGCAGCAAGATACACAAGGATACTGCTTGTCAGTTGCTAAGAGTAGCTGTTAAGTTTTAGCATGTAGAACAGCAGCATTTTCTATAAACAATGTCATTTTGATAAATAGCAGAGATGATCTGACATAGTATGTTTGTTCATGTTATTTTTGTGGCTTTCTTTTTACTGAGGACTGACTCCCTTTTTGGAGAGGTATTGTCTTGCTTGAGTTCCTCTAATGATTTTCATTCATAACCAAATAATGGGGAAGCAAGGCCTTGAATGTTAATTTATTGGTTTTATTCCTGTTCTGTCCTGCTTGGTTTTTTTATTTGTAATGGCTTGCAGACCATATTCTGGTATTTTATGAATCAGTCACAGTTGCTGGTTAAACGTTGGGAAACAATAACGTCAATTTATATTAAAGTTGTATAAATTATGTGTATTTATATTACACATATTATGTTCATAATCTTTTCTTGCACCTATTGCTTTATAGCTATGGTCACCAAAACCTCATCTCATCATCGGCAAGGAACAAATATTGGGAAGATACTTCAAAGCTGGCCAGATTGCTTTGTTTTTCACTTATTTATGAGGTCTTAAATTACAGTTAAAAACTTCCAGCTCCATCCTTTTTTATTATTTTTATTTTTTCTTCAGTAGTTAGGCTTGAGGCTTTTGTTTCCTGAAAACCATTGGATTATGTTTACTTTAAATCTGTGATTCGCAGAGTGCCAGGCCTGCGGCTAGGATGGGGTCTTGCTCTTGGTTGTGTGGTCTTACCTCTCTGATGAGTGTCAGACAGTTTCAGGAAAGCAGTAAGAGCATCCAGCCTGGAGTGAGTAGGAAAGACGAGATCTGTGGGACCTTTCTCCTTTAGCAGTAAGAAACAGTAATATTTTTTTGTCCAGTTTCAACTGGTGGCATCTTGAGAGTTCAACGTGACCTGATGCGAATATGAGAGAAGAGCTTAAAAGTTTTCAGAACTTCAAACAAGTATTTCTTTTGAGCTGTGCTAACGTTTATCTTCATGGAAACTCAGACTGCCTGAAACTTTTTAAGTACAAAAGACTAGAGAATTGATTTACTTGATAAAGAAGTTGAGGTGAGATTCCTGGCCAGATTTTGGTAACAAATTCCAACAATATAGCTTTCACAAAGTACCTGGAATTTAAAAGTCAGGCTGACTGCTGAGCATCTGTCCCTCTATATGTATCTAACATCATTTATCACCTGTAGAATTCTAGGTTTTACTGACCAGATGCTGGCCAGAGATTTTATTGACTGCAAAGTCAGTGTGTTCTAGCAGGCAGTAGCAAATCAAAAGTCAGTTACTTCAGCTATCTAATCAGCAACATTATTAGTGATGGTCAGACTTCACCAGTGACTGCAGTGAATGTAAGCATGCAGTTCATTTCAGTAAAAGTATTTCTTTCACTTTCCATCTGTTTTGGATATATTTTAGAAAAATACATTTATCCTCTGGCAATAAGAATTTCAGAGTGTGGTTTTTCATTCCCTTTGTCTTACTCTCCACTACTCCTTTTTAAAATGATTAGGCTGAATCAGATAGGATGAAATCTTTGCAGATGACCCTTCTTTTCTTGCTATTTTTGTTTAGTTATGTTATTTTAAGCTTCCCTGTTTCTTACTTTTATTCAGCAACTTTATTTATTTGGGGAAGGAAGCTGGGATAGGAGGGAAATACTCATATAACACAGGCAGTGATTAAGGTAATTGAACTGAAATTCTGTACCTACCTCCATGCAGTGCTGGCTCTAAGAACAGCTAAGTTTGAAGAATAGTCCTGGATTTATCTTGTTTTGTTCTCTGCCATATACGCTTTTTTCTCTTTGGCCATTTTTCTAAAAATCTAAAGTTTACTGTGTATTATGAGAAGTGTTACTGTGGCTTGTGGTTATAGAAACTAAACATCTGTTTTGTTGACCCTCTGGAGACACCATCTATTATGTGGCTGCTCACCACCATATGGGATGAGTGTTGACTTCCTGTCCTATATTATTGTGATGCAAGAAGGTTTTTGAATAGCAAGGGGCATAGGAGATGTGTTTGGTCTGTTTAATTCTTCAATATTAAGTAGACTGTTATCACTGGATTCCTGCTAAAATCTTCATGATTTATTCTGTTTGTAAAATGGAACATGTACTATATGCAAGCAGGATTTCTCATGTTTTTTTTTAACAAATGTAGATGGTGATAGATCTTTCTTTTTAAAACTAAAACCTGAATTAAGGCATTCCACTAACAGAATATATATGTGCTAAGAATTTTGTGTAATCAAAGTAAAATGCATTTAGTAACGAACAGTGTCATCTGGTTTTTAGATAACAAAGTATATATCGAAAGAGGGAAATACGTCTGTTTCTTCAGTCATTAAACCTCAAAGACAGTGCTACTTAAAATAATATACCTGAATTAAAGTCATAGTTCCCTTAAAACACATTTTGTTTCAAATGTATTGAGTGGCTTTGATTGCCCTTTTTTCTGTTTATTAGATTCTTCTTTGTTTAGACTAGTTACAGGTTGCTTCTCAGCACTATATGCTGTGTATTTGGTTGATAGGTAAGAAAATCAAATTTCTGTTCTTCACTCATAATCTTCATCATGGTACCATCCCAGGTAACTGAGCTGTTTCCACTGAGGCCTAAGCGTGGACCAGTCAGAATGTGATGGGTATTTACTGACATAAATAATTGCAAAGAAAGTAGTTTCTTGTCTCACTCTTGAAATGCAAGCATATCTTTAGGAAGATCTGAGGTTGCAGTGTTGCTCTCTCACCACCAGATAGAGACTGAAGCTTGTGCAATAGGATTTTTCTTTCAATTTCCCCACCCTCCCGCCCTTTTTAATTTCTCTGTTGCGGTTGAGCTTTCTTTGAAGCCAGAAGGGAAATTAGTATTATCCCAGTGATAAAGAATTTTAGAGTATTAATGTATAAAATGTATAATGACCACTTTGTTCCATAGTCTTCCATCTGGAGGAAAGGAACAAGAGGCTTCTAAAGGATCTTGGAAAAACAAGAGAATGTTACAAATTTTGTGATATAACAGGGGAAGGAAGGAGAGATCAGTTTTCTCTTTTATCTCTCCCAAAACTTTATGAACCCAGGAGAGCAAAATAATACCTGTTAAAAGAGTTTGTACAGGTTATAAAGTGGGTCCTCAGAAATGTGTCTCTGTCTAAATGCACAGTTAAAAGCTGCAAGCAGCATAGGGGCAGCCTGCAGAACTTTGAGTATTTATGATTAGGGAACAGAAACAAATTAGATTTTTTTTTTCTTTCATTTTTTTTACCAGGCTGTTTATTTCAGAGTTTAAATAAGAATGTTGTGGTTTTGGTTCTGTTTTTGTTTGTTTGTTTGTTTTTTTAAGTAGGCAGGCAAATTTCACTTATAAATTGGAAAATAAATATGAATGCTTGTCCTACAAATTCCATTTCCAAATCATAGCAACCTGATGTCTGGATAGTTGATCTGAGCCATGGAGTTCTTCCACACTGGGAGTCTTTCCTGGAAACTTGTAGCTTGTGTAACAGACGTGCTGTGCTGGTCACGTCAGCCTATGGTGGAGGCTGGGCCCTCCAAGTATTGGTACACCACAGCATGGTTTCTTCTATGAGCAAAATCTGCCAGTGTCCCAATAATCTCTTTAAGTCAGATTAAGAAATGAAAGGGAAATACATTCATTTGAAAAGCCCGTAACAATGACAGTTGAAGTTAGGACTAGATGCTGTTAAGTGCTTTGGAAGAGAACCAGAAGAGACCACATTTAGGTATGAATTATGTAATGTTTCACATTTGTTGGATAGATGGCATGAAAGAAGAAACAAAAATGTTTTGTAAGTGTCAATGGCCATGCTTGTAATAAAAGAAGTAAGAAATTAATTTGGTAAATGTGTTTGAGGGAAATTAATGGTAGTGGGCACAACCAAAGGTGAATTGACAGGAACAGACACCTAGGGCATGACTTTGATTAGAATTCCCGGAGGGAAGTTTAACTGTATTGCATTGTCTCTGAGAAGCATTTCCTAATCCAAAAGGACACAAGTCAGCAGTTTTGCAGGGGTGTAAGAATGTTTTGTGGATGCATTTGGAGAGGGGTACATCAAAGCTTTGAATTGCTCTTTCTGGGGAGCATTCAGCTTTGTACCTGTTGGGAGTCTCAGCTTCACAGAGATGCACAAACTGACTGCAAGTATCTTGCATTCTCCCTCTGTTTTTGGCTCTGTCACTTTTTCATCCTCCGTCTTGCTCGCTGCTTCAGGTTTTTACCCCCATGTTGGTCTGCACTTCCACTGGAAGAGTGCGTGAACTTAACTTTCTGGTATGGTTGCTTGGGTACCTGAGTCCAGGTCCAATTTCAGAAGCGGAAGCTATTGTCACTTCTACTTGTAAGAACTACTTTGGATCACTGCAGTGTGATTTTGTTAATTGGTCATTAATGGGAAAAAAGGTGTTTGCACAGCCGCTTTCGTATGTATTAAGTAATACCATAAAAGGCAGAGGAGCAGTTACACTTTTCTGGTTGATTTATTAGTTAAGCTATACTGATACAAAACTCAGTTTCATTATTTTTGTTGATGGTTCATGATCTTTCCTCGGCTTTGCAGGAGGTTGCATGTCAGTATTTAGCTGTAGAGGAGGCAGTAAGAAAGATGAGGCATTTAGAAGTGAAGAATTATGAGTGTCAGCTTATTTGATGGCATGAGATGAGAGTTGTAAGGCAGAATGTGGTGGTGCTCAGTCACCTAACCCTCTTAGTAGTGAGTAAAGAAATAGAAATTGTTTTACCATACATAACAATCATAGCATGGTTTGGGTTGAAAGGAGCCTTAAAGATCATCTAGTTCCAAACCCCTGCTGTGGACAGGACACCTTCCACTAAACCAGGCTGTTCCAAGCCCTGTCCAACGTGGCCCTTAAACACTGCCAAAGGCAGGGCAGCAACAGCTTCTCTGGGCAATCTGTTCCAGTGTCGCACCACCCTCATAGTGAATGAATTAAGCTTTTCTCCAGTGGAATTGCTTAAACTTGCCCAGTGGTTTTCTATTATTGGGAAGAGAAGGACTAGAGATGTAGGCTAGGGGACCAGTAACACTAGCCTCACCTCTACCTCCTAACTCCCCATCCCTGACACTGGGTGAGGTAGAGGAGTTGATAGAGCTTGTCTGGTGCTACTGCTGTGCTGCTAAGTAAAGCGTCTGCTGAGCAGATAAGTTAGCTTTAGCCAAATGAAATGGTTTATGAGTTAGTTTTTTTTCCTGCCTTCTCTTTACTGGCTCTGTTGCTTGCCTTCTGCTTGCCTCTTGGAATGATCTTGGAATGAGCTTTATCTTCTGAGATTTCAAACAAATCTTAACAGAGGAATAGAAGTTGCTTGGTAGATGCAGAGTTTACATGGCATATGTGTGCAAAGAAAAAGAAGCACACTAGTGATTTTATCAGACATGAGCCTTGTTTCTTCAGGAAAACGATTAAAAAAATAGCATGCTATTGAAGATATTTTCTGCCATCATAGTTGCAGGAAGCACAGATGAGGAACATAACTACTTTTTCAGGGGTGTTGTTTTAAAACTTTGAAAGTAGGTATGGTGCTCATGTTCATTCTTCAGATTTCTTCACCTGTTCTTTGGGTTTTAAATTTAGATTTAGGCCTGGATGTTATAGAGCATGGTAGATCCGAGGTGATTTGGTTTTGAATTTTATACAGTTTAGGTGCGGCAAATGCCACAGTTCTGCAGTAGTTATTACTGTTAACTTCTATTTATGGTTTTAAAGCAAATATACATGAAATTCAGTTACAATTCATGTATCAGTCATGAGATACAGGAGTAATGTCAGCAAGATTCTCAACAAAGGAGTTGTATTTTAACCAAAAGAAAAACTATGTATTGGGATTAAGCCTGTTGGGCATAATGGGAGGAGAGATAGAAGTCTTGGGATTTCTTTCTTTTTTACTTTATTAATTAAATATATTAAAAAATAACTTAATTTCTTTTGATTCCAGTATTAGTTATTCTTTTTTTAATGTTAGCTTGAAGAAAAAATGTTGCAATGAAATATGTCATTTCTGTGAGGAATATCACAATTTAGTGTAGTAATTATATCCTTAAATTCCTAACCTGTTTTCTAAATTACGATGATGGTCATATTACAGAGGCGGATGCCCCAAACTTTCCGAGATCCAGCCACTGCTCCCTTGAGGAAGCTCTCCGTAGATTTGATCAAAACATACAAGCATATTAATGAGGTAATGGCTCCAGCTGTCTTTGTAATGTGTATTCATATGAAAGTTTTGCTTACAATGCATTACTAAATATTTTCTGTAAATTATCTCATGAAGAGATAAGGGAAATCAAGCTTTCTCTTTGTTGTTCACATCTTATTGGAGGTTACTGATGTCATCATGATCCTGCTTTCTGTCCAGCACATAGAAAGTATTTCATCCTTGAATTTGTTTTCCCTTGTTTTATAAACAAGTGCTGAGCTTTCTGTTGCACGATAAGGAAATACTGTTCCAGCTGATGGTATAAACCTTTATGAATGTGTCTAAGGACTTGTCAGAAAAATGTGAAAGTTAAATATCCCAAATTATTTAATTAAATATTGCTGGCAAATGTGAGGTGTAAAAATTACACGGTTAATATAGTTTCTAACTCCTTGGAAACTGTAAGGAATGTTCACATTTCTGCAGTGATTACTGATGTCCTTGGAATACTTCTTTGCCAGTCTTGTGGAAAAGCAACTGATAATTCTTGTTTCTAGGCTACTAATAGTTTTTAATTTCTCTGTGTGTGTATGTATCCTTTCTTTTTGCACCTATGAACTGTAGGGATCTGTGCTTCTACTACATTTATTTAGATCTCCTTTCTGAGTTTCAAAATTATTCATCAGGACTTAGCTTTGGTATTAATGACTTAAGTTCAAATAGACAGGTAGGAGGAGAAGATGGTTTGTTTTTCCAGTAGTAAAAGTTGCATATTAAAATCACAGGATTAAGTATGATAATTATAAAAGCTGATCCTATTCTTTATCGTACCAATGTTCTAAAAAGTGCTGTTAAGTAATATACTTTTCACATTTAGGTTTACTATGCAAAAAAAAAACGGCGGCATCAACAGGGCCAAGGAGAAGATTCCAGTCACAAAAAGGAGAGAAAAGTTTACAATGATGGCTATGATGATGACAACTATGACTATATTGTAAAAAATGGGGAGAAGTGGATGGATCGTTATGAAATTGACTCTTTAATAGGCAAAGGATCCTTTGGACAGGTAATGTGTATCAGCTGAGCAACCTATAATTCATGTGAATCATAATATGCATTTCATTTGAAGTGGTATTGCTGTTCATTTTGAAATCAAACTCTTAATCCTATTACACCAAGTGCCTGCTCGAGACACATTTTGTGCTGGTTCTTGTTGCTGCAGATATAGACTTTGTTATGTACATCTGATGACACATTTGGCAGTGAGCAACTCCTCAGCCTTTTGCTATCAGTTCACATTTTTAGCTGTTTGGTTTGGGGATTTAAATTAAAACAATAACCTAGTGCTAGGGATTACCTACTATAAATGTTGCTTATTAGCATTTGTTTTGACTGTTGTAGCCAGTGCTTGAGGAAAAGGCTGGAAGCAGGCTGCAACTTTTTTTTGTTGCTTTTGTTAGTTTTTCTCAGATTTTGCCAATCATTTTACAGTATTTGTTTGATGATTTGATAACTGCATTTGGTTATAATGCTTGCCTCCATGAAGCTCAGTGGAGCCTCAATTCTGTTTTGGAATCGTCACGTCATTTATTGTGGCTTTACTGTAGGAGAAAAAATATAATAAAAGTAATCTAGTTGGCAAGAACAAAAGTTCTAAAAATATTTTCTCCAAATTCAGAAAGTGAAGAAAGTTTAGAGAGTGAGTTTTGCTGTATTTTGGAAACTGGAGAGATTTTACTGATGTGTTTGGCTTTTCACTTTCAGGTTGTAAAGGCTTATGATCGAGTGGAACAGGAGTGGGTGGCTATCAAAATAATAAAAAACAAGAAGGCTTTCTTAAACCAAGCCCAGATTGAAGTGCGACTGCTTGAGCTTATGAACAAACATGACACAGAGATGAAGTACTATATAGGTATTTGAATAGTTCTGAATTTTTAATTTTATTCAGTTATGCATATTTTAGTCTTGCTGCGTAGCATAAGAGGCTTCTGGTGCTAAAGAAACAGAACGAATAGTATAACTTTTAAAATCATTAATATATATTTGGTGCAAATTTTCTAGTTAGCTTTGCAACAGGACAAGATCCAGAAGAGAATTACGTAAAATTATTTGCAGTAATAGACTTGTTACTTTGTAGCGTTGAGATCTTCTGTAGTATTTTCTTTTTCCAGTTATTGATACGGACACCTGAAGAAGTTGCTGTGGACTGGCTTTTCCACAGAAGCTGTGATCTGTGGTAGTTGCAATCACTTTCACTACTTTGAATATATCTTATTATCTCAGAACTGTCATGGATAAAAGCATGCATATTTAACATAAATCAGCATCATACAGTAGTTTTATGGCTAGCTTAATTATTTTTGAGTATGTATTAAAAATCTTAACATTTTGTATAACAGAACTAAGATAAGACTTGTGTAAATTTTAAGATTTGGAATTCAGAGCTCAGAAAATACTCTGAAGCTTATAATTTTAATAGTTCCTGTAAATGGTGTTCCCTTAACTTACTATTATATTGCTAGGTGAACTTTATAATAATGATAAAATTAAGTCAGTTCATGTAAAAGTTTACTAAATCCGTTCCATGCTCTGGAGTGGAGAATTTGGAAAAGAGATGATGGAAGGACTGCAACAGCATGTTGTAAAGAGAGATGGAGAAATAAGAAAAAGTTATTATGGAAAATGAAGCTGGTTTTGAGCATTCTTTAGTTTGTAGAAGCTGAAATACGAACAGCTCTGCTTTCTGATTTGAATGTATGTATTGGATTACTGTTTTTTCTTTCTATAATGTAGAAAGAAACCTTTGAAATAATGTTAATATACATTGATACTAAGTTATCTGATGACTTAAGTTGAATTTTAACTGGTTTTATAAAATATGTTCACATTACATTTATGTATGCAGTGTAGAAGTTTTTAAGGTATTGTTAACCTACATTTATTAATAACATGTTATTAATTATTAATTATTAATTATCTATTAATAAGAAGTTGACAACATACTATGCTGGAAAGGTGTTTTAGGAACATTAAAATCATGACCAGTTTCATATTAATACACAGCAAATAAAGACGCTACAGCTTCGCCAAATAAGCTCTTGGAATTTTAAATTGTTAGAGATTCTGTTAGTAATATTAGGTAAAATGAAATGGACCAAAGCATCATATAATCTCCCTCTGTCAGTTAAGGCAGGATGGCTTTACATAGAGAGAAGTGCTGAAAAAATAAAAGGGGGAGAAGGGGAGAAAGTATAATTTTGAACAGTGGAGGAATAATAAATACTGCCTTTGGTTAGGTGGGTGATTTTAGACTTGCTTCAAGCTGATTTCCAAGTCTGTTAGGGTATATTTGAATAGTTTCACTTTCAGTTAATACCGTATTAATGAACATGACAGCATCAGTAAAGATCAAAAATCCCAAATGGATAATGTTTTTAATAAATACCTTGTACTGCATGCTGTGCAAATACTGATCATGGAAAACTGAGGGCTCCAGACACTTCACTGGAAAATGTATCTAAGCATAGAAACGGTTGTTTATGAACACACTTTTGCAACAAGACTGAATTGAAGCATACAGCATATTGATGTAAAAGTAAGTTATCAGTAGGACATATGGACAGTTCACCCTCTCCTAGTCTTTGAGATACATGATGCTAGGAAAATCTGAGTAAGGCTGAAAGCATTGCAAGTATTTCAATATACTGTGTAATGTAAAGTGTGGATTTCAGAGAGAACATGGTTAAATACATTGTAGCTTGATTTTTAGAAACATGAATTCAACTGCTTACACTTAGGGCAGATCTTAAGGACCTTCAAGCTGGACTGGTCTCCTTCAGACTAAACATAACACAGGTGTAAGAATGCATTAAGGTCTTAAAGTTTTGTGAAAATTTATGGCAGAGTGGAGGAGAAATGTTCAAATTTCATGTCTTCATTGAAGGGAAGATATGGCAAGTTCAGCTCTTACCCAGGCTGTTGGAGCTGTGTGGCAGCTGCAAGTGGTACTACCTGGCCAGAAGCATTCTGGTAGTAACAAATCAGTTAAGTAGTAACTCCAGCAAGCTTAGGTGGTGTAGGGAGGTACTGCAATCAAGTGTAGGAAGACCACAAGAAAAGGTGCTGGTGCTTTCATGGTGGGAGAATAGTGGAATTATGACAAAGACGAGAAAATATGAAAGGTGTAGACAATGAGGTATTGCAGGAACTGGCAAACTGTACTGTTAGAAGGAAGTTGTAAGGGACTCATAAAGAACTGGAATAGGACATCAAGTAATAACCTTAACTGAAAGTCTGAATCCTCATTGTGCTAGTACTGGTTCAAGATTTTATTGTAACAAAAAGGAAAATGTGTTGCTTTTTATCTGAGAGCCAAAGTATTTTTCCTATTTCAGTTGTAGTTTTTTGTGGCAACCAACCTGAATGATTGGCAGATTAGTATATCCTGCTTGCCTTTAAACAGATTCATGTGGTGAATTTTTCACCTATTTCATGAAAAAATGGAGTGGATTTGGACTGGATTGGTTGCTTTCATAAACAGATTTTGCTTGATTGAAATTAATATAGTTCCTGTGGATATTGATCAGTTTTATTAATTGAAGTAATCAATTGAAGTCACAGCATCCAAATTGCAGTAATGTCAGTATATATTAAATGAATCCAACAAATATTTTCTCTATAAACATAAGGGAAATTCCTAATAAATAATTCAGTCTGAAGTGCAGTATCTGGTTTACTGTTGAGAATACCTCTGTATGTGCACTTTGTTCTGGTCAGCTTGGACTTGAATACAGTTTTAGCTTTAGGAGGATGGAAAAATGAACTCTACCTTTAAAAAGATCAAAGGTGTTGTGACAAAGGCGTTGTTACACAGTTTGCGCTTCTTGTCTTTTTTGCTGATGTTTTTATTTACCCAAAGATGTGTTGGCCTTTTCTAATAGGGGAGTGATAGCTTATTTTGAAATAATAGCACTTCCGTCTTTTAAATAATTCTTTGGTTAATGTAGCTTTCCTGAGGTACACTTGCGGACACTTCAGATGTGTAAAATGTCCCCTTGCACTTTAAGCATGGGAGCAATATTTTGTAAATAACCATAGATACAGGAAAAAAAAAAAGTAACACTGTATTATCTTACAGGTCAGCTTCTCACACATTGATTAAAATATTTAAGCATTGTGTTGTAATTAGTACACACAGGATATGTGTTAATTATTTTCTTCCCCTTTTTAAAGTACATTTGAAGCGCCACTTCGTGTTCCGAAACCATCTCTGCTTAGTCTTTGAAATGCTGTCCTACAATCTTTATGATCTGTTGCGGAACACCAACTTCAGAGGTGTCTCACTGAACCTGACACGAAAATTTGCACAGCAGATGTGCACTGCACTGCTTTTCCTGGCGACTCCTGAACTTAGTATCATTCACTGTGACCTAAAACCTGAGAATATACTGCTCTGTAACCCCAAACGAAGCGCTATCAAGATTGTTGATTTTGGCAGTTCGTGTCAACTTGGACAGAGGGTGAGTATTAGTAAAAATTCTATTTTTACTAATATGGAAAAAATCATAATATATCGATGGGTAATTAAAACTTTATTAATAATTATTTAAGTGAAATACAGGTAATATTTGCATAGGGTTTTAGACATCAACAGTCCACAGGAGCCTTAAATATGAGTTTTAGTTCCATACTAGTTAAACCTTCACCATAGTGATAAACTTCCCATCTTTCTTTTCTTCTTGGTTATATTTTTATGCTATGTTAGTGCAGAATGCATCAGTACTTGATTGTAGAAGTGTGCAGTGCTATTAAATAAATAGGGGGTTTTTCTTCATAGGTATTACTCCTCCCACTTTAGCATTTAGTGTGCCTTAGAGATATTTGAGGGTTGAGACCGTGCAGTAGCTGGCTTTTAAAGATAACTAGTTACCCATTTTTTACAAATACTTCAGCAACTGTGGAAAGACTAAATTGAGCTTAGTGGTGATATTAGCATGAGTAAAGATGCATTTCCATCTTTACTGGGAAAAGCATTTCCAGGACAAAGGGCCAAATCATTTTCTGTCAGCAGTTCTTCATATTAGGATACATCTGTATTACTAAGTAGTTGACCAAAAATTTGTAATTGTGTCATGTTGTTCATGTACTTTGAAGATGAGTACATGCTTTTATTTGAGCTATTTGAATCTCTCCAGCATAGCCGATTACCTATTTGCTTGAGGAAATGTTAAAATATATACAGTACTATCAAGATATTAAGATCATAAATAATTCTGCTTGGATGCCAAAACCTCTTTTCTTTAGGAAGAGCTTTGCATCATACTGACAATTTGCTCACTGCAGAGTTTACCAGGATGTCCTGTTCAGCTTTCACCTTATAGTAAATTTTTTCCTAATTGAAAGAATTCTATTCAGCTGAGCAAGTGACCACTTCTGTTCAGGGTACCTTTGCTTTTAGTTGTTTGATAACAAGCTGTTAGCTGAAGAGGTAAGGAAGACTTCTATCTATAAAAGTTAGACTTCAGTGTTTTTGGAAAAAAAAGGGATTTTGAGCCTTCTCAGGTCCTGTTGTGTACCTGTGGCAGTTTTACCTATGAAGTTGTGGATGGTATCTTTATCCTTTGAGAAAGCTGGATGTTAAAAAAAAACAAACCGGACAAAAACCTCCCCAAAATATGCAGTGTTTTCAAAAGATACGAAGTTTCTGAAGTAAGACAAGTAATACTGCAGATGGGATATGAGAAGAATTAAGAAGTTTCATGGACCAGCTTTAACAGAAGGCTGTCAATTCTCTTTTGAGGAGTCAGGACTGGCCAGTGGCACCCCATCACTTTCTCCCCATAATAAGTTTGGGAAGAACAGCTTGGTATATTGATTAGTGTATTGAAAGCAGTGGTGAAACAGATATTTAAATTAGTAGAGGGACTATTCGCTATAAACTAGAAACTTCTTAGCCTGGGGTGAAGGGAGACACCAGGAAGTGAAATGAGATCTGGATTGTGTAGGTCTGAGATAATTTTGAGATGTTAAAAAGCAGAATTACACACCCCTATGGTAATTATTCATTAAAGTTCATTTGCAAAACAGTAGGGAAATACCAGTACCTTTGTGGAAACTGCTGGATAAAATTGCATGTTACTTAGAATATGAAGCACAGTTCTGTTGGGTGTTTTTTTGTTTGGTTCTTTTTTGTTAACGGTTTTGGATTTGGGTGGGTTGTTTTTTTTTTCCTCCCCTCTCCCTCTTTGTTTTTGTGGTTGGTTGGTTGGTTTGGGGTTGTTGGGGTTTTTTGGTGTGGTTTTTTTGTATACCTACATTTAAGCCAGTCTCAGAGTTTAAAATCTAGATAGAATTATGTGCCTTGTGAAATGAGCAGGATAACTAAGCAGTGGTGGAAGGGGGTTGCTTTTCCTATGTGTTGTTTTCTAGTTCCTAGAATCACCTGATAATTTCATCTCATGTCATCACATCAGAATCCTGGCTTTTGATCTTTTACTGTCACTTTTGTCTGAAGTGTTACATGATTCTGATGTTGGTTGTGGAATAGTTTTTCTTAGGGTGATAGCAAAGAAATATTTTGTACAATTATCTATAATTGCATGAGGTTACACTCATCAACCCTAAAATGTGAAATACTGACATCACGAGTGAATTTGCGCTTGTTTTGCTTTTTCTCGGGAGGGTGAACACACTGTGAACTGTTACTATTAATAAGAATTAACTAACTAGCATTTTTCATATTTTTATTAATGTAATGTCTAGGTGCTTTTTAGTATCACTGATACCTTGGCTTTCCCTACACCAAAAATGTATTTCATTGTAGTTCTGTTTTGTAATGCATAATCATAATAGTGCTCTTTGGATGCTGTTTATTACCTGTATATGCTTTTATTTCAGATATACCAATATATCCAGAGTCGTTTTTATAGATCACCAGAGGTGCTACTGGGAATGCCTTACGATCTTGCAATTGATATGTGGTCCCTTGGGTGTATTTTAGTTGAGATGCACACTGGAGAGCCTCTTTTTAGCGGGGCAAATGAGGTATGCAGCTATATTATGGTACAAGTAATTAGATTTTGTTGTTGTTTTTGTTCATTCTCATCATGAGTTTCATCTGTTTAATTGTAATACATAAATTAGGGAAGTCTAGTAATTCTAAAATGAATAAGCATCAATGACAGCAATGTCTTCTGTCAGAACTCTAAATTGCCTGTTAATAATTTCCTGTTTCTGGGTCCTCCCTGTTACTCCTTATACACTAATTTGCTTTGTACACAGTGAATTTTTTTGTTTTAAACTCAATTAATTTAGAACTTGTCTGGGCTTTTTTTCCATTTGCTTCCTGTGTGATAAGAATCTCACTGTCACACTGCTCAGCTCTGTCACATGTTCCTTACCAAATTTCTTCATTTGGAACAGGTGGATCAAATGAATAAGATAGTGGAAGTTTTGGGAATACCACCGACTCACATCCTTGACCAAGCACCAAAAGCAAGAAAGTTCTTTGAGAAGTTGCCAGATAGCACTTGGAACTTGAAGAAGACCAAAGATGGAAAAAGGGTAGGTTATATAACTAGGACAATAATATTGGCAGTTTCTGTAAATAAAGTGAATAATAATAAAAAAAAAAAAAGTGAGGTGTTACTTTGGTTTACATCTTGCCTTACTGAAAATGCAGCTTTATTGTTGTTTATTATTGTTCCACGTTGTAAGACAGATTAATGAAATAACACATTCTGTATTGTTGAATAGTTTCTTACTTTTATTGGATGTCGTTTTATGGCATGTTTAAACTGTGCACATCCAAGGCTTAATATATAAATGGACTTCAAGCAATTTCTAACTTCCCAACAGGAATACAAACCACCAGGAACTCGTAAACTTCACAATATACTAGGAGTTGAAACAGGAGGACCGGGTGGACGCCGTGCTGGGGAATCGGGTCATACTGTAGCTGACTACTTGAAGTTCAAAGACCTCATCTTAAGGATGCTTGATTATGACCCTAAGACACGAATTCAACCTTATTATGCCCTACAGCATAGTTTCTTTAAGAAAACAGCAGACGAAGGTACAAACACAAGTAACAGTGTGTCTACTAGTCCTGCCATGGAGCAGTCACAGTCTTCAGGAACCACCTCTAGTACATCTTCAAGCTCAGGTAAATTTTTCACATTAATGGATAACAAAATTATTTTTGTTAATCACATCTAAGGAGTCTTTTTCAGATGAATATTCTCTCTTTTTTTGGTTAAAAACCAAATACATTAGTCATGCTTATCAATTACTTTAATTGGCTGGAACAGGTAACTGCTCCAACAATAAGTAAAAAATAGATGAGACAAAATGTGAATGGTTGTTACAGGTCTTGTATTTTTACCTTGAAACAGTTTACATATCTTCATGCTGTCACTATTCTACAGCTTACTTACAAGTTTTGTGTCTCTTTATCGTGCATATTACGATTTTATAGGTGGATCTTCTGGAACAAGCAACAGTGGAAGGGCACGGTCAGACCCCACACACCAGCATCGACATAGTGGCGGACACTTCACTGCTGCTGTTCAAGCTATGGACTGTGAAACACACAGCCCACAGGTATGGTTAAGTAAAGCTTTTGTCTGTTTGCTTTGTATGACCTTTCTGAGAATATTAAAGTATTAAATCCCTATAAATTCAGTAATGCTTTTGTTTCAAGGTTGAACTCATTTAGACACGGAACTAGCTCTTGTGTAGTTGTTTGTATGTTAGGTCAGTCACTTTACTGCAGGTAGCTGTAAAAATTTTCAGAGATTCTGTAGTGGTGAAGGTTTTGTATTAATAGCAGTAAGTCAGATAGAGCTGTCAGTGCTTCACCTTGCGCAGGGTGTAAGGGTACGCAGAACTATGTGTCTTCCAAATCAGTGAAGAGCAAGCTTGTACTTCAGCGGACTCCTCCTGGAGTTCTTAATTCTGTTTTATAGTGTTTGGGTACTTCACCAACCTTATCGTTGATGGACTAGAGTTTATTCAGTACTTGTTGGAAAGAAGCAGCAACTCATTAACTACAAATAATTCAGCAATACTTTTATTTTAGTACAGAATGGATGCAAATATAAATTGTGCCTAAGTTGACAGTTTAGTTTATGCAACAAATTTGTGTGTAGCTAGGAGTCTTTAATCACCTGTGTTCTTCCAAAGGTGGTGGGTAGTACTCCTCGAGTGCTGTTGAAACCATTCAAGATACAAACTACAACATGCTAATTTAGCTTAGTATGCTTATTGTATCCAGAGACCTGAGTCAGACATCAGGCCCTTATTGTTCTAAGGGTTTTACAAATGTTATGTTGTTTATTACTGCTGCTATGTAGAGCTGCTTTTGTGACTTTCAGAGTAAGGTCACATATTGCACGCACTTAAACTGTTTGAAAAAAACATCCAGAAAGTGAACTCACTTTTCTTAAGGGTTATTTAGAAAAGTGTGTTAGAGACTCTTTGTAACTGCGTGCTTCCACTTCTAGAATAATTCTGCAGCTACAAGGTTTTTTAACTTTTTTAAAAGTTAGCATAAGCATCAGTAACTTAATATCTCTCGTATATTGTGAGTGGACAGATTCAAGTAAGCATTTTAATTTTTATTTTGCTTATTAACATAGGTTCGACAACAGTTTCCTCCTCCAATTGGTTGGACAGCCACTGAAGCTCCTACACAGGTCACTGTTGAAAACCATCCAGTTCAAGAAACCACCTTCCATGTAACCCCTCAACAACAGAATGCATTACATCATCATCACGGAAATAGCGCTCACCACCACCACCATCACCACCACCACCACCACCATCATGGACAGCAAGCCTTGGGTAGCCGGACCAGGCCGAGAGTCTACAATTCTCCAACAAACAGCTCCTCCACCCAGGATTCTATGGAGGTGGGCCACAGTCACCACTCCATGACATCCCTGTCTTCCTCAACTACTTCTTCCTCTACATCTTCCTCCTCTACTGGTAACCAAGGCAATCAGGCCTATCAGAACCGCCCAGTGGCTGCTAATACCTTGGACTTTGGACAAAATGGAGCTATGGACATGAATTTAACAGTCTACTCTAATCCGCGCCAAGAAACTGGCATAGCTGGACATCCAACATACCAGTTTTCTGCTAATACAGGTCCTGCTCATTACATGACTGAAGGACACCTTGCAATGAGGCAAGGAATTGATAGAGAAGAGTCTCCCATGACAGGAGTTTGTGTTCAGCAAAGTCCTGTGGCTAGCTCGTGACTAAACTGAAACTAAGTTTGTTTCTTGTGTGTTTTTATAGAAGTGGTGTTTTTCCAAAAACAAAGTGCAAAGCTGCTTGAATCAGAAGGAGATAAACTCACTGAACCGCTACAGGAGGGCAAAGCTGACTATTTTTTTAAACTTGAAAAGATTGCAAAGGGACAATGAAGTTTTTTTTGTTGGGTTTTTTTTTTATTTTAGTTTTTTTGTTTGTTTGTTTGTTTTTTCTTTTATTTTTTGGTTGTTTTTCTTTTTTAAGAGCCATGTCTGGACCCACGTTAATGGGTAGCTTAGTGGTATTCACTTTTTGCTTCCCCCATTTTAACCTGCCACAACATAGTCATAGTTTGATTTTTTGGGAAGGGTTGGGTTTTTTTTTTTGTGTCATTTAACAGGGGTTATTGTTCAAATGTTAGTTGTAGTTCCAAACTAGTTTCTTTTTAAAGGCATTGCACATGATTTATAAAAAGGCCCTTTGAAGTTTTTTGGGTGGGAGGGGAGTGAGTAATATATATATATTTTTTTTAGTTCCCCAGACAAACATGGGCACAGAAATGCAGTACTGTAAGAAAGAGGGACCTTCAGATTACACAAATATATATTCTTCAGCTGTAAAAAGGGACGGTTGTAATGGAGTTTGTAAGGCACATTGAGCATGCTAAGTGGCGGTGATCAGAACTCTCCTTTTCTGAATCTACTGAGGATCAAAGCAGCAATTGTAATGGGATTCTGTGGGTCTCATATTTTGGGAGACCACAGTCAGTTAGTATTGAAATATGACTGGTTTCATAACTGAGGTGCACTGAGAAGCAATCAACGGGTCGGTCCTGGCCAGTCCTGGGGAGGTCTAAGTGGTGGTCTTTGGGATAACCTTTGGCCTTATGGATTTGGACTCTTAAGTTAGAAGAGCCTACCATTTCAGATGCAATCACTTTTGGACATGCTTTTGCAGACAGTCCTTAATGCTGAAAACACAGAGAATGGGTAATTCAAGAGGCCTTTCTTTTAAAATAGACTTTTGTGACCCACTTATTGTAAGGTATTGCAAGGTCACTTTGCGTGTGTCATAAAGTTGACTTCCTTATTGGTTGAAGGTCACAGGAGTAGTGGTTTGCGTTTGATGGAAATAGCTACAACTGTGTCCCTTCCTGCTTTTTACTTTTTTCTTTTGCTTTTTCTCGGCACGTGGTTTCTCCACCATTACTTCTGCACAAAGACGTCTTCTGTTCATCCTGAACATTTTTAAAAATGCAGAATTTTATGTGACTGCTTTTTTGCCTCACAATTATGCTGTGAATTTTACAAAAATTTATTTTCTTTTTTGATAATTTATTGTACCAAAGCTGTTTTTATAGCACATAGATGTCTGTAACCAATAATGTAGCAGTTCTGCACTTTGACACAAGGTGTAACTAGACCATTTTTAAATGTCAGTTGAAAATTATGGCTGTACTATTGCTTAAACAAAACTGGAACTGTTGTTGAATTCATAGCCAATACATTTACAGCAATCTGTGTACTGAACATAATAGATTGACATCTACTTCAAGACTATAACATCTGTTACATTATAAATGTGTTCAGGCTTCTGAAGGTAAAAGGGACACTAGATCCAGAAGCTATGAAACCAGCAGTTGATCCTTGTATTCCTTATTAACATAATTGTAAACTTGAAGGCAAGACCTTGATTGCATGAACAGGTCCAAAATAATAGTCTGAGTAAAGCAAAACACTCACATGAGACCTGAGGTTAGCAGGCTGTATTTAACAGGTGCCTAATTTTTGGGTAATGCTGCCTTAATATAACACAGTCAGCTTGGCAGTTGCAAAATCTGTGGGCCCATTCAGAGATTTGTTTGGATGAAAAGTAAAAGCTCCATGGAAAACATTTGAAAGAAGAAGGGTAATTCATTGATTGCCCATCCCAGATTAACATTCTTTGCCCATTATGTATTACAGAAGCAGTGATCTACCTCTGCCAGTAAGCCCTTCTAAAAGTTAATTTAGCAGAAAATTCAGAGTTCAGACTGGTCGGTTCCATGCGGCAAAGTCATTCTTTCAGACTAAAAGGTGGAATTTTTTATACTTACAGTGGCAATGGAGCAGCTGACTACCATGCGAATGGGAATGAATACTTGGGATTAACCATTTTTTTCCTTGTAAATCATGATTTTTTTTTTTAATCAAGCAATCTTTTTTCTTTTTCTTTTTTTTTTCCTTTTTTATTATATTGACATGTCAACCCTGTGGATGAATTTTTCTGTTTGTTTTATTTTTGGTTTTATTTTTTAACTCGATAATTCAGAGAAGTTTACAGGATTTGGAAGGCTGTCACCTTAGAAACAGGATGCTGAGTTAAGCAATATAAAAAGGAATCTAGTACTTACTGCTGTCTAGGAATATAAGGGTAATATGAAATCTGGGTAATTTCTGTGTGCGCGGGTTGCCACACCTTAGCAAGCGCCAAAAAATAAAGCAGTTAAAAAGAAAATCTGCATAAAGAAGAAATCATAAAATCCAGTGCTTCTGCATACTGTGTTATGTTACAGTCCAGTTTTGTGTGCTTTACTACACAGTTTGGTTACAGGACTTCTGTGCATTGTAAACATAAACAGCATGGAAAAGGTTAAATACCTGTGTTCAGATTGTAAGATCTAGTCCGGACTTGCTGTGTATATTGTAACGTTAAATGAAAAGACAAGCCCTTTGTATTATAGTCATGCAGTCTTATGTATGATAAACAGTTGAATAATTTGTCCTCAGACTCTTTACTGTGCTTTTTAAAAAAAGAGTAATTTAAGAAAAAATGTAAACATAGTAAATCTTCCTATGCAATTAACCTACTCCAAGCCATGGTATGGTAGGTATAATTATACTATAATATGTAAATATCAGATACATTGAAACAGACTTAAAAATATGAAAGTAAAAGTTGGAGGCATAACAGATAATTTTGAGTTTTTAATTGAAACAGCAAGGTATACAAATCATTGATGTATGAACACAGCTCTGCTTGATTCTGATGGACTGTACTTGTAGTTTGAGTTCTTTATATTATCATCTGTTAGTTTGAATGTTCTTATATGCACTGCAGCTTTCTACTTATTACAGACTAGCTGATGTTAAGGCCAGAAGTGACCATGGTCATGAAATAATCTGACTGGCACGCCATTACCCATAGAATTCAATCTAGTTGTTTCTGCATCATGAAGTCCATGTCTTTTGGGTGCAGTAGAACATACTTTTGAAAAAGATAGCTGATTTCATATAGATTCTTGAAGTGTGAGGGTTTTCCCATGTCTCTTGAGTGATTCAGCTAGATTTCCATACTCTTAGTCCTCCTTCAGTTTTAGGACTGTTTAGTTCCAGCTGCTGGCCATCAGATAGCTAGCTGCCTATTAGAATAACAAATAACTACTCTAGTTTTAAACTATTTCACTTTATTCACATAAAAAAATATGTTAAATAACCTATATAGATGGAGTTCCTTAAATCTCTAACTGTAAAGCTTTTTCTTCAGCTCTTCTGAAACTTCAGGTGTTTTAAAATCCATTCTAAAAGCATAGACGGAAGATCTGCATACAGCGTCTGGTAGTGATTTGGGTATCGCTGTGTGCATGTAGTATGTGCAGGTACATTCTTGAACCTTTCAGTTTATATCTTCGCTTGTTTGTTTATACCTCTGAGGATTGCATTTTTAAATCTTTCAGTCTCAGTTATTTGCATTAAAAGATTGTAAATTTAGATGATTATCCATCATGATTCCTAAGTCCTTTTCAGAACTGCTGCTTTTCCAGGATGTGGTCTTCCATCCTGTAAGTATAATGATGTCTGAATGGGACTGGTTTACAGAAGGGTTGGATTCACCTGTAGATGTGGCTTGTCTTCATTGTTTATCACTCTACCATCGTTACTTTCATTAAACCATCAATGTGCTTATATTTTAGTCTTGATAACTGAAAACTCTTAAATACCTTGGAAGATAATTCCATGTTGAAACCCATCAGGGACATCCTTTTTTAATGAGGAAATAACCTCATTAACCTAACCCTCTGACACAGCGTGGTGAATATGTTGTGTTGATTTATAGAACAAAATACGTATCAGTAAGGTCATTATGTGGAACTTCTGAATAGTATTTAAGTATCTCTCTAGTCAAGATTACACAAGTAAATAACAACAGAGTTATTGCTGAGTGTTGATCTCATGAGGATAGTTTTTATATAGCATGACTTCGGCAAGTGATTAAAGGATTGGATATTAGAATTGCACAGTATTTTACATCTGTCAAGGAGAGAAAGATAACTTGCCAAATTTTAGTTTTCTGTTAAAAAATCCCTGATTTTGTGGGGTTCTACAGAAGTAACCTGATGGTGAAAAATTTGCCGTTGGTGTTTATTTCTCCACCTCATAAGAATAGTTGAACTATTTTTTACCTAATGATCAAGATGCGTTGTTTTTATTGCAACAGTTTTTCATACTAGCCCTATCAAATATATGTGGTCTGCCTAGACCCAAGAGGATTTGTAGTTTTTGTTGTTCATTATATTTTACACTAGATGTTCCAGAGCATCACAGAGTTCTATCACAAAATGAGTCACAGTGACTATCTCTGAGGACTTGAATGGTACAAAAATGTGATACACTTCATAAACCAGACAAAGGTGGTAGTTAAAATTTTAAACTTCAGTCTCCTCTGCTGAACAGGAGAGAGAATACATAATTCGCTTTAACCAATGCTCAAAGATTCTAGTGGGAAACTGAGGATAAACGATTCAGAAGAGAATAAAGGTTGGAACTGGAAGAGATAGATGTTCTGTGTGGGATGGAATCCTACCAGTGTGAACAATAGCACAGGGAGGTGGGAGAAGTACCCTTAGCTTGAGTGGAATTGTGCAGTCCTTAATTGAAAGAGAGACCAAGCAATTTCTTTCATGTAGTGCTAGGAAATCATGTAAGGGAAGCTAAATGAAAAACTTTAATGGCCATGTTGAATGAATCTTAACGGTTTTGCTTTGATTGGAAAACAAGTTTTTCACAGAAGGCTGGTTTCCAGTCATTAACGTGAGAGATGTCTAGAATGTAGCTGCATGTTCTGTTTCAAGGTAGATTTGAATCCGGACTGTTTATCAAGTGGCAAGGCCTGGGTCACACCTGGAAGTTTGCAAGAGAGCAGAAATGAAAGATGGGATTATTTTATTGCTATTTAGAAAGGCTAAATTTGAAGAAGGAGGGTCTGATTTCTGATGGCAGACCAAATGAGCATATGGAGAGATCAGTCTGGCAGAAGCAGCAGTCATGGATAGTGGATTGTCAGCATTTAGCAATTTGAAAGGGATTTTAATTTATTTACTAACTAGGGCTGAGATGTATAGGTTAAAATGGGCTGAAAGCAGAGTCTAGTGAGACCTTAGAAGATGCAAACCACAGATGTTATAAATCAAGTTTTAGAACTGTAGGAATAACAACCCTAAACACAACAGTATTTTGTTCAGTGATTACCTATTAAAACTCCTATCTGTGTTTAGTAGGATGAAAATGGAAGTGAGACTGACCAAAGGCATCCTTAAAAATAATTGTTGCCATGGAGTAGAGGGGACACAGGATCTATTATACCTGAAAGATAGTTCATTGTAGATCCACCTTAGGTCCTCATTCCTAAGCCAGGACCTCCTCTGTTTAACAAGCAATTTTTCCTCTGTGTGCAACAGTGAAAAGTATCCCAGCTAAAGAATGGTACGCAGTGTTACAGTGAAAAGTTGCGGAATCTAACAAGAAAACTAGCATCTAAGGGAAACAGCCAGAGTATTTTCAGTCTTAAAAGCACATCAGCCATTTTTTGAAAATTAAGACAAGTAATATACTCACTGGCGAGACAGTACTATCATTATTGTAAAACTGTCATAAATCTTTTCAGGAAGACTCTGTGGAACCAATTTCTAAGCCAAACAATAATTATCCTTAAGAGCAGATGCATCCTGGGCTGGGGCAAGTCTGAATTTCAGTGGAGCCTGTACTGAGAAACCTGTACATAGATCATGGGTTTTGGACAAGAGAATGTAATGTGGCTTTAGGTAGATGAGGCAATGCCATTTAATTTCCTTGTGTAGGACACTGGAATTTTCTTCTATTTCTCTTTTCTGTACATCTTCAAGAGGCATTTCTCATCTCTGGTAAGTTGTGCAGTCCAGATCTTAGTCTTTAAGTACTCCATAGGAACAGCTTCAACAGCATTTTCCATTTCCCACTGCTGCAAATTCCAGTGTCCTGGAATACCATTGTAATGACGTCTTGGCATACGTTTTGATTATAAGGGTATTACATTTCTAGAACACTGCATCTTACATATCAAATTCAGTTTAAAGGTGCTCAGTTAACAAAACAAATACAAAAATGTTTTGGTGGTCTGCTTCCCACATCAGTTTGTATGCAGACAGACAAATCTCATGCAGTTGCTGTGTACTCTAAGGCAATGTTGCAGGATCTCCTTGAAACATGTTGGTCTCCAGTATAAAGACTTCAGTACATGGAATGTTCTCTTGAATGCATTAGCCATTTGGATTCTGCACTGTTGCAGCCTCCTGGTAGAGTCTGTTATGAAAACTTTATGGGAAGATGATGTTTTGCTAGTGGAGTAACAGATGGGAAGGCTTACTCCTAGAAAAAAACAATTTTAGTCTAAAGGATTGCTTGATTTTACTTTTTAATCATATATCATCACTGTTTACAAATTGTACACATACCAGTATTTTAATTCAAAACATTTATTTGTTAAAGGGTGTTGAAAGTTGGTATGTTTGACAATGGGACAGGCTTGTCTTAACATGCATGCTCTGCATTTCCCCATTAATTTTTATGCACAATATCAGCTAGTTCTCTCTGCTTAATGTAATGGTAGGACAGTAGTTTATGATTTTGAAGATCTGGCTTGGTAGCTTTCCTTTGAGTTTTTTGAAAAGGACTCTGGCTTTTCTCTTGCTGTGCTGACTTTTTGTAGCACATTTGACTTAGTTTTCAAGGCAATACACAGCTTGGTCCTTAAAAGAATAACTACAAGGTAAGGAAAGGGTTAAAAACATTGCTTCTCAAAGCCAGTTTTGTGTGATAGTTGTAGAGGTGAGTCCTGCTGAGCACTAGCTTATAAATCTCTTACAAAATCCCATGGATTTTCAGAGTTTCTTGAAACTTCAGGTCTTAGGGGTATTCCATATGGTCTTGAGTAATGAAGAGTAGCATAAATAAGACAATAGAAATTAATAGCTAAATCCATCTCCTGTAGGTCTCCCCATGAGAACTGGGAGGAGAGGAGATTACTTTGACAGATGTTGTCTGTCAAGACAATTGGTAATGATTGGAAAATGATATATGAAAAAATAAAATCTGAGTTAGTTTGTTCTGAAGAAACTAGTTGAAGATCTGAAGCAGAAAACTCCCCAACTCAAGACTGCCTTCTTCAGGATCTCCCTTACTCCTCACCAGCAGAATAGGTCTTTTCTATACAGCTTGTTGTGGTGTTCCAGTGCGTCTTTTTTTTTTTTTTCAGGTTTTCCTGCCAACCTGTAGCTCATTCAGAACTCACTTCATACTTCTTCCCAGTATCAAATGTTAACAGTTGGTAGGTTGAGTTTATCATTTAACTACAATGAGGTGGGGGGTTGTGACAAAGAAGAGTTCTCTAGTTCAAGTAGGAAGAACGGTGGGTCCTGAAGAGAGCACATTCTCAGCTAACACTGCACTTTGAGTGGACAAACCCTTTCTGTAATTTGCACTCAAAGGAAACTCCATTTGGAGACCTTGCAGTCAAGAATAAGCTAAGGGAATGTAGTTTTCAAAGCTTAGTCTCACTTGTCTCCATTCCCAATGCAGGGCTAGCGCAGTTTGGTACCAGTGGGATTCCTCCTCTTCGCTGCAGTGTGCTACAGCACTTCTGCATTTTTTTTTCATCCGAATTGTTTTCCTGCCCCTACAAAATGTTTGCCATGTATCTGAGGAATTTTATCTGTTTTTTGTATGCTAGCTAAGTTAGTGTTTCTTCCAAGAAAAACGTTGTAAGTTTATATTGGAATAACCCGCTTTATTGTTGTACTCTGTGTATGCTATCTCACATCAGTCTGGTATCTTCAGTACACAGAGCTAACACTATTCTATGTAAAGGCATTTGTTCTGTAAACAAAACATGCTACATGTAGAAACATTACAGTGGCAGTGCCTTGAAATCAGGTGTGTCCGTACAGGTCACTTGGATGTGTGCCAGTGACAGTGTAAAGCTTCATGTCCAGACATAACCTCAGTGACCTGGGAAGACAAATGTATGAATCTTGAGAGCCAGAGAAAATCAGAAGTGTCCTGTTCAGTTCTTTCATGGAGACAATGAGAGATTTTTTGTCTGAAGAAAAAGTCAAACATAGTAACGTAGCCTAAATTCATGTTAAAGTACTCTTCAGTGGAAACTGTAGTTTTTCAGAAACAATAACATTGCATGGCCTTTCCTCCCCAGAATTCCCATTATTTTTCACTGCTCTCACTCTCCTTCCCTACTCTGACCCTTATCCCCAGTTCCCTACACTTTTCACCTCTTGCTTTTTTCTGCTTTTCCCATCTTTCAGCCTTATTCCCCTCCCCCCCTTTTGTTTCCCTGTTGTTTCTGTCTTTTCCCTGCTGTTCCCACTGCTCTTGCCTGCCTTCCTCTGTTGCTTTTCCAGTCTGTTTTTCCTTTTCACTGTATTTCTATTTCCTGCTTGTTCACGTCCTGTCTTTTCACAGCTTTTCCTGTGTTCTGTGCTTGTCTTCCTTGCTTTGTTTTCCTGCCTGTGCTTCCTATCATGCTTTCCCTGTTTGCCCTGCTGCAACCCCTTTCCCCCTCTTTTCAATACTTCTCAGGTCTTTCACCCCACTCTCCTGTTTTTCCCTTCCTCTCCCTGCTTGCCATTCTAGCTTCCTCCCAAGTCTTTCAGGTTCCCCCTTTTCTTCTTTTTTTTATTTTTTTTTTTTTGTGCTTTATGTTCTTCTCCCTGATCTGACTTTTCCCTTTGTTTTGATTTCTGTTCTTTTCCATTCTTTTTTCTTTTTTTTTATCCATTGCTCTTCACTATGTTGACTTCCTTTCACTTCCTATCTTTCCTGCTTGTTTTTCCTGCCTTTTTTACTTCCTTCTCCACCATTGTTTTGCATTGCATTCCACTTGCTTTTCCTTTACCGACTTTCACTGCTTTTCTTTCTAATGTTTTTCAAGTATTTTCCCCCTTCTTTCCAACGCTTTCTGTGTCTTCCCCCTTTGTAGCCATTCTTTGAAATGCTTCTCAGGTGCTTTGGTTGCTTCCTTTCCTCGCTTCAGTGTTTTTCAGGTTTCTTCTCTCTTCCTTCTCCACTTTGTTTCAAAGGCTTTTCAGGTGGATTTATTCTTATTCTTCATTGTTTTGGCTTTTCCCAGCTTTTCCCTTCTTTGCATTTCACTGGCTTGACTTATTTTCCTTGCTTTTCCTGTTTGAACTTCTTTTCCCTGTTTTACTTTTTCCCCTGCTCCCAGCTTCATGCTGCTTTGACTTACCTGCTTTTCAGGTTGTTTTCCTTCGTCCTTCTTTTCCTGCTGTTCAGTGCTTTGACTTGGTTTTGCTGCTTGTCAGTGCTTTGACACTTTCACTGCTTTTCAGTGCTTTGATTTGTTGTGGCTGCTTTTCAGGTCTTTTCCTACTTCCCACTGTGTCACCCCCTGCTTTTGCCTTCCTATTCCCTGCTGCTTACTGCTTTGACTTATTTCCCTGGTAGTTGCTGCTTTATTTTCATTGCTTTTCAAGTGTCCCCCTTCCCCTCCCCCCCCTTTCCCTGTATTGCTTTTACTTCTTTTCACTGCTTTTCTGATTTCCCCCTCCCCCCACGCCCTTGTTCTTTTCCCTGTTTTCCACTGCTTTTTATTTTGCTTGGTTTTCCTCCTTTCCTCGGTGTTACCTCCTCTTCTTTGCCCTATTTTTCAGCCTCTTCTCTGCTTTGACTTTTCCCTGCTTGTCTGGTCTATTACTGCTTTGACAACTTTCCACTGCTTTTCAGGTGCCGTGTGTTTGTGTCCCCTTTCTCTATTTGCTTCATTTCTTTGACCTTTTTTTGCTGCTTTTTCGATCTTTTCATTTTCCCCTCTTTCCTTGCTTCCCTCCCCTGCTTGCCCTTTCCCTGTATTTCACTGCTTCTCCCTGCTTTTGGCTGCCTTTGTCTGCTTTTTCCTGCTTTCACCTTATGCACTCTTTGTTTTGCTACTTTTCAGGTATGTTTTGTTTTCCTCCTTCCTTCTCTACTTTATCTTTTCTGGTTTTCACTTCTTTAACTTCTTTAGACTGCTTTTCTCTTTGGTTTCCCCTGGTTGTCACTGCTTTGACTGCTTGTCCTTGCTTTTCATGTCTAGTGGTTTTTACCTCAAGCCTCGCTCACCTTTATTTTTCCCTGCTTTGACTGCTTTTTCTTCTTAAATGCCTCACAGTGATTTGAATGCTTTTTGCTGCTTTGCTGTTTTACATGTCTTGCCTCCTTCCTTCCTTTTCCTACCTTTCTTTTTTCTTCCCTTGCTCTCTTTCTTCCTGCTTTGGCTTCTTATCACTCCTTTTCAGGTCTTTCATCTCCTCCTCCCATCCCTTCTTTTCTTTTCCCTGTTTTTCTGCTTTACCCCTTCCTCTGTTCTCCTTCCCCTTCCTCTTAGTCTCTCTTATCCATTTCCCTCTTCTTTCTTCTTCTCTTCAGTTAAATCCATTCTAATCAATTGACTGCAGTAAGAAGTTGAACCTTCCAAGAGTCAATTTGTACAGTAGTTTTAGAGATACAATATAATAATAACACTTATACTTACAGACTTGCAGACAGGCACACGGGGAGAAAAGGTCCAATGTAATGACTGAACATTTCATCCTTGAGTAAAGCATTTGGCTGAAATCTGAGGGTATGGGATTCTAATCTTGCCTGTCCTTAGGGTTTCAAAGAGATATTCCCATACCACCATAGGGGTTTCACCTCTTTTATGTGTTTTCAGGATAGACGAGAAGGTGAGAGGAAAGAGGCACTGTGCACCCCATCTCTTAAAATTACCTTGTTCGAGAACTAAATGTTCAAGGTTGATTCAGACAGGCAGAGCATACAAAAGGAGAAATATGTAGCCTTGTGGCTTTGAAGCATTTCCTAGAGTAGAAGAGGTATTAGGTTTAAAACCATTTGTACAAGAGTAATGAGAAATGGGTGGCAAGTATGTTCTATTACACTGAAAACAGAAGGGTAGCACAAGGATGGGCAAGGGTAAAGAGGTAAAATCTCAAATGGGGAATTAGTCCAGGGGTCTAGGTCATTGTGAAGGCAGGGAAAATGTCCAGGTATTCTCCATACTAGGACTTCATGCTTCCAGATATGTTGGTCACAGGCAAAATGCTGCAGGTGGCTAGAAGCAGCTCTGCAGAACTGATGTGCATCCCACAGATTCATCTCTATGCGTGCTATGAATGCAAACCAGTTTTACACTGGTAGGGGTTCACTTCATTAAGACTTACCAGAAGCCTTTTTCATAAATGCAGTGTGCATGCAAGTTACTAGTTAAAGAATAAAATAATATAATGGTGATTAAAAACCACCCAGCTTTCAGATGTGGAAAAATTAACCTTATGCTATTTGGCTATCATCACAATATCACCATGAACTATCTGGTTTCTACCTTTTTGTAGGGACCATGTTATAACAGTATTTGAGCATCATACAATATACCTAATGTCCTGTTCCCAGATTTTAATTTCGGGGGGGTGGGGGGAGAAAGGAAGGAGAAAGACCCAAGGCTTCTTGGTATATTTTATAACAATAAACAGCCAGAAGATACATTTGCCTCTACATTTCTTTTAAATTTATATTTATTAGGAATCAAAGAATCAATTATAAACATGATATAGGCTTCAAATGATAGCAGTTACAGTTTGAAAGCAAACACTTGACTGTAAACTGTATAGTTAAAGGAAGAAGAATGAGGGAGGTGGAATAAAGAATACTGAAGGTAGTAAAAAGAAGTAAAGAAGCAACATGAACCGAATAGAATTTATAGCATAATTTATTTCTTAGTAAACACACACAACACCGCAACAGAATGAAAATGTGAGACAGGATGCAGCAGAAGACAAAGACTTTCAAACAGAGTAATTATACATTAATGAACATTAATGGTAAAGTACAAAGGAGAATGACTCTGAGAGAGCCTATTACCCACCTTTGTTCCTGGGGCTCACTGATTTTTTTTTTGTTGTTGTTGTTTTTTACTTGTTTATTAACTTAGCTTTTAAAAAGGGGGCAGAGAATAAAGGAGAAGGGCAGAAAAGCTTTTTCTTTTTTCAACCTTTTACCGTTTTTCTCGCTATCTTCTTTATCATGTAAAGAAAGACAAAAGGAGAGAAGCCTGTCATTAAGGCTGATGTGTTTATAAAAGATTTTCAACCTGTAGATGCCTGGAAACTGAACTACTTGGAAGCTGGTGAAGTTAACCATGGAAAGCAAGTCTGTTGTCAGCTGAAATTTGCTTTTTCTAGGCTGCAGAAAGTACCAGAAACTGGAGCAAAGCATGGTAGGTGATAGTAATAAAAACCCCTACACTCAAGACCCAGTCACCATGATTTTTGGAACTTGAGATGGAAGCATGACATGAATTAGAGATTTTCAATTTTAATTCTGTCCTGAGTTCAGCAGCAGCAGTCATTTTTCTCCTTCTCTGTAGCTGGTGCAGTGCTGTGGGTTTGACTTTCAGCCTGGGAACAGTGCTGATAACACCGATGTTTTTAGTTACTGCTCAAATGTTTATTCTGACCCAAGGACTTTGTGAGTCTCCTGCTCTGCCAGGGAGGAGGGGAAGCCAGGAGGAAGCAGAGACAGGACACCTGACCCAAACTAACCAAAGAGGTGTTCCATACAACAGCACGTCATGCCCGGTACATAAACTGGGGGCAGTTACCCAGCAGAGCTAGATCACTGCTTGGGTCAGGCTGGGTATCGGTCAGCTGGTGGTGAGCGGTTGTATTCTCTTCCCTTGTTATTTCCCTTATCATTATTGGTGGTAGCAGTAGTGGTTTGTGTTATAACTTAGTTACTGGGCTGTTCTTATCTCAACCCATGGGAGTTACAGTCTTTCCATTCTCCTCCCCATCTCTCCAGGAGCGAGCACTGATAAGTAGTGGTTGTATCATTACACTTGCTTTCTGTCCTTGAAGTTCAGGTTTATACTTTACTATATATTTACTATAAATTTTTTATAATTTTAATTTTATGAATTATCAGGAAATTATGCTGCAGGATCCGGTCAGATTTCCAGTAACATTTCAATATTACAACATTGTCCTGCCATTTTTTTTTTTTCTTATAGTATAGCTACATAAAGCAAAAAGACCCTGAGAAAATCCATTATTTATGCAGATTTGTAAGATTATTTTAAAGGTAGTTTCCACGTATATGTTGTGATTTTGCAGTGCAATACAGTATTTGTGGTTTATTGTATGCATCTGATTAGTACTCTGCCTGCCAGCACCCTGCCTGGGTGTTGGTCTTCAATGACAACTGCAGCTTCTGGTAAAACATATAGCACATGTAAGGGAGATACAGGGATCATGTAGAATTTTACGGCCCATAAGTACTGTAGAGAAGTCACCACAACTTACTTAACCTTGAAGACCTGAGGCAGCCTATGAATTAATGCGATCTAAAGCAGAGTCACTCCCTGCCCATGCCTTTCTTCTCTACCTGTGTGATGCAGAACAGAATTTCAGTCTTTGTCCTTGCTTGAAGTGTTTGAAGACTTGAGCCCTGCCTCCGCAACAATATCTTATCCCTGAGGAGGGTAAGATATTATCCATGGTAAGAAGGGAAATATAACCCCCATTTTCAAGAAGGGGAAAATGGATGACCCAGGGAAGTACAGACCAGTCAGTCTCACCTCTGTGCCNTATAACCCCCATTTTCAAGAAGGAGGAAATGGATGACCCAGGGAATTACAGACCAGTCAGTCTCACCTCTGTGCCTGGCAAAATCTTGGAGCCCACTCTCCTGGAAGGCATGCTGAGGCACATGAAAAACAACAAGGTGCTTGGTGGCAGCCAGCATGGCTTCACTAAGGGGAAATCCTGCCTGACCAATTTGGTGGCCTTCTATGATGGGGCTACAGAACTGATGGATGAGGCAGCGCAGTTGATGTCATCTACCTGCACTTGTGCAAAGTGTTCGACACTGTCCCACACGACATCCTT
>NDXB01007712.1:102709-118341 GCA_002631895.1 Agapornis roseicollis | reverse complement strand
TGTGAGGGTGGTGAGCAACTGGAACAGGTTGCTCAAAGAAGTAGTAAATGCTCCATCCCTGGCAGTGTTCAAGGCCAGGGCAGACAGAGCCTTGGGTGACATGGTCTAGTGAGAGTCATCCCTGTTCACGGCAGGGGGTTTGGAACTAGATGGTCTTAAAAGACCATTCCAACCCAAACCATTCTGTGATTCTGTGTTTATCCCATCAATTAAAAATTGTTCCATTAACTTCCATTACCTGTTCAGTTAACTTATCAGCTTCCTATATTTACACAAAATACTGCTCTAAGTTCTTTGTTACCAACTGGAGTTTTGGTTATTTTTAACCACAACAAATATAAATTTTTGTAAGTCCCTCTCCAATTGCATACCTACACTTGTACTGCCTTTTTTTGCACAGCTTGGTGAGAAAGCCACAAAAATTCTCACCATGTCATGTAGGTATAAAAAGCTCCATCAAAGAAGATTTAAAAACAATAACTTGGGGTGTGCTACTGACATAATGGCTTCATCTATAGCCTACCTAGCTCCAAACCATACTCTGTACATGAAGCACAAATGCTTGCAGTCTCACAGCTTCTGGCTGGCAGTGCTCTGTGACACAGAATGAGCTGTAGTGGCACCGGGGTGATAAAACCGGCTGGCATTTCTAGCATGCCCTCAAACCATGTTTTTATGTTTTGTATTTTGTTCATTTGTGTTTTCATTATTTTAACATCTGGACTAGTTAAATCTCTTGTAAAATTTCAGGTTTTCTAAGATCAATGGTTGACTTTATGAAAAATACATGAAAATTGACAACGATTACAAGGCAGTTCTACAACTGACCAAAACTCACTGGAGTCCTACCTCACTTTACTGTGGGTACAAAACCAGTGGCAGTACCCAATATTCAGTAAGCAAATGCAGATACTTTTCAATGAAGACCTCATACTGTTGGTGACCTATTTTTAAATAAACATGGCAAACTTACATGTGATGTTACCTAAAAGCATGCTCTGAGAAACAAGCAACCTGGTGAATAGCAGATTTAAAGGAGGAAAACAATCAGATAGCAAAAGCAATCAGTACAGAACCACTGTTGGTTTGGTTTTTTTTAATGTGCAATTGTATTACATAATACTATTGTGCAATGATTTTGTAGCTATGAAGACCACTTCTTGATTAAAAGCTCAATGCATTATTCATTATAGTATTTTAGTGGATTAGTTAAATAAATCCAGGTTTCAAACAGACTTCTGCTGTATAATACTCTGGAAATCTCAGCAAACCACAAACCATATCAATGCAAACTAGATGTGCTTAAAGTGACAGTTTGGTTTACCTGCAGCTGCCTTTACATCCTTTAGAAAAGCACCAGCCACTCAAGAAAGGCTTTGGTAATTGCTAGCTTCTGCCTTTGCACTTTCCAGCAAGGCCATAAACCATTTCCCAGCCCAAGAGTAGCTCACACTTCACTCTCCTGCTCAAACACACTGCTATCCTCTCCTGCCAGCGTTAAACTGAACCTCTGTTTGAGGCACGGCAATGGACAGACTGACAACCAAATAGCCAAAAAAATCAGTCTGCTGTGGATCTGAAGCAAATCCCAAGAAAAAACTCAGCAATCAATTAAAAAGGGAGTTAGGGCATGTTAACAGGCAATGTGAGGACCATTGCGCTGCTGCTGCTCCTGTTTTAGGACCTCTGGTGACAAAGAAGAGTCTTCCCTCTCCACCACTTGTCCATCTGGCACCTTTTCCGAGCACTGAAACTTCATGTCCCATTTCTTAATATATTAATCCCCTTCAGTTATTAAATTGCACCTTAAAATGTAACATATGGGAAGCAATCTGCAGATGGCAGGGGAAGGAATGATCAGTATTACACTCTGCGCATGCGCTTACCAGAATTCAAAGAGAGTGATACTTTGCATCTGGGAAAGAAGGATCAAGGCTATATTTTAAACCTGTCACTTTAGGATGCAGCAACACAGGAGCTGATAAATTTCAAAATAACAGCAACGGGGAAATTTAATGCTGAGCTCCTCAATCTGCTGAGTTGGAGGACACTTTACCACATTGAAATATATACAAATAGAAATACAAGGCAGATCTACTACTACCCCAGCAGAATTTTTTGTCACATTAGGTAGCTCCAGATTACTCCTTGGGCAGTATGGTGGCTTTACTTTTTTTTTAATGGCCCACCATCCCCAGTAAAAGTCACCAGAAATCACCCCAAGAAGGTGGTTCCCTCACAGCACTAGAACAACCCAATTAGCAAGTCTCTGCCTCACTTGACCAGTGGCTTTGGAAAAGCAGATTGTTAAAATGAAGGAAATCACAATATGCAGTTGACTTGCTGGCAGGGGCCAACAGAAGAAGGAAAATAAAATATCATCAGAACTATAACGGGAAAATCAGAGTTTAGATATGAAATAATTGTGAATGACGCCTTTGACACATTGCATACCTCCTGTGTGCTCTCCAGACTGAAGAGGTTTAATTAAGAAGCTGAGCAAGCCCTGTGCAATGGCATGAGATGCTCCACAAAAGCACATTTCACTGGCAGCTGTTGATAGCAGAAGCTTCATTTTCAGCGGACTAAAGCCTCCAATTTTGTAGGAAGTTAGCTAATAAACTGAAACAGATGCTGCATGGCCTGATAAGGGAGGAAGGTTGCTGTCTTTTCATTGAGCAAAGACAAACTAACAGCTGAGACTGCGCAGTTTTAGGCTGTGTGGGAGCAATAAATATGTGGTACCTTGACACTGTCAGCTCTTGCTGAGCCAGGGGAGTGTAAATCACATCTAGGCACACTGGGCTGTCTCCTGTGTTGAACAACACTGAGGCCAGGGTGGTGTGAGGGAGAGCTATCATTCCCATTACTCATCTCCTTCAATTTGACCATCTTTAGATGGTGGGTGTTTATGGATAGTCTTCTGGGACAATCTCATGTTCTCCAGCTTGTGTGGGTTCAATGTGCAATAAATTCAATAGGCCGTGACCAACTCTAAGGTGTGAAGACTTTGGTCAGGTACCCAGCACAAAAAAGAGAATCACAGAATTAACTAGGTTGGAAAATACATTTAAGACCATCAAGTCAAACCTTTACCCCAGTACTGTCAAGTCCATCACTAATCCATGTCACTAAGGTCCTCACCTACATAGCTTTTGAATGCTTCCAGGGACAGTGATTCCACCACTTCTCTAGGAAGCCTGTTCCAATGCCTCATCACCATTTCAGTAAAGAAATTGTTCCTAGTATCCAGTGTAAACCTCCCCTGGTGCAGCTTGAGGCCGTTACCTCTTGTCCTATCATTTGTTACTTGGGAGAAGAGACCAGCCATCTCTTCTTTCTATCTTCCTTTCAGGTAGCTGTAGAGAATGAGATTACCCACCTTATGCTACACTGCCATTTCCCCTTGAAGACTCTCTGCCCTGAGGGCCTCTGCATCAAAGCTTTCACTAACTTTTACCACTGATACAATTTAATAAATGGATCTTTTCGCAAATTCATCCTAACTGCTAGAGCTGCAGGAAGGACAAAAAGGAGGTACATATCTGAAATATCTAATCTGAAAATCAGAAAAATGTCAGATGTACTGGTTTATTGAATTTAACAAAATAAAAACAAGCTACTGTGAATATTACTGATTTAGAAAAAGTAACTGCTTAGTACTACCTCTTATATGCCACAGAGAGAACTGTATCCATGAACAAGGCATCAGCTTGCTATCAGGATAATGCTGGAGAAAAGGCAAGGGGCAGCATGCATCAAAATCTACCCAGTTTAGAAAAGAAAAATAATCAGCAACCATAATGCTTTTTAGAAAACAGTAATGAAACACTTAAAACCCCAAACTGACAGTCCTGAATCCCTTTATCAGTATAGGGGACTACTCACAAGTGGAAGGTATATCCTTTTCAACCTTCTCTTTCTGTCTGCATTTATCAAGAACAGATAGCTAAAACTATCTTGAAAGCCAGGGAGAGTTGCTGCACTTATTCAATAGCCAAACCCACTGTTGATCCCCTCTTCCCAAGCATGACTTAATCCTTCCTGGCAGAGCCACCTTTAGGGATATTCTTTCACACATGAGAACACAAAACACATCTGTATCTCTGGTCAGACTCTATGCATCCTTTCCCAAACTCTTTCTCTCCCTGCCTGTCATTCATTCTTCCTTCCTGTTAGCTTTCTTCCCCTATCCAATATAATTTATTATATTTTTAAGGAAGTAACAGCTTAAATTGTGATGACAATAAAGATGAAGATTTGAGATCAGATGATAACTGAGAAAATAATAATGCAAAATAGTAACAGAAGATGGAAACAACTGGAAGAATTACTTACTGAAGTTATTTAGTTGGTTAAGCATAAGCACGTGGGGTGATTTTTTTGCACAGAATATCTCTTGTTCACATTCCTTACTTTTTTTTGATCTTAACTCCTGTGGTTTGGAACATTCCTCCTTACTCCCACACTCCCAATCTGCTCACTGGTACAGGACATACACCAGAGCCTTGGACTAGGTCATAGGGAGTTGGCATATATGGTGTGCTGAACATTTTTTGTTTACTTAAAATGAAAATCTTTCTACTCCACTGTTCATTTACTGAATTCAGTATTTGCTGATGTAAAAAGCTGTTTTGAAATCTGCCCTTAATAGATCTTGCTGCTTTTTTGAATGAAGGAGTTGCTGCAGCTCTTCAGTATGATTAAACATACTTTTTCAACTAGTTAAGGACACACAACTCCCACTCTCCAGAAAGCTATGCTTTTCATTACAACAATCTTCAATGCATGCTAAACAAACTAAGGGATTCCTAAAATATCTAATATGTCTTCCTGTCTCATCTATTTATTAACACTGTGCAGAAGAAACAAACCTATCTCTCTGTAAATATATAACATGAAGTCCTTACAAAAAGACGTAAGAACCATTTTCTCTCATCATTCTCATTTGATCAGACAAAAGCAAGACAACATAGTTTAAGTAACCCTATGTTTTATATAAAGGCCAGTGCATGTTGCAAATTCTACATCATATCATCAGGTATCCAAACTTACTGTGATCCAATCACTGTGAAGTTAGTATACAACCAGTCACTGTGTCAGAAAACAAGTACCAGATTTCAAATTGTAAAATGAAAAGAGGGCTAGAATAGTTTTGCCACCAAAGTCTAGTAGCCTAATTTTATCTTTTGAAGTACCATTACACACAGTTTCTGCTGAGCCCATGTTAGCTTGAATGTTAACTGCTGGTTTGCTTTTCAAGAAGTGATCTTCCTATTGTGGGCAAGCTTACCATAGCCACCATTTCAGTCTCCACAAAAAATCTGAGCTGGTTTCCTTAGAGGACCTAGGAAAATTGTTTAAACTGGAAGTCTATACTGAAGAATCCCCAAAAGAGCATCAGAATGAGCAAATTTGTTCCCAAAGGAAGGAAAAGCTCTCCTCTAAAAAAAAAAAAAAATAAATATCTGTGTTCAGGTTATTTTTGTTTCCCATCCTACTATGTGTCCTAGACTCTGTCAGTAAATTATGGATGGGTCTGTGATGCTGAAGTAAGTTTAAGGTCTTCAGGGAACAAAGGTGGTAGAGAAACAGGCATCAATATTGTTTTAACTGGCACCTGACATTACAGGAAATCTCATCTCAAAAAAGCATATCTGTTAAGTTATGAAGACATTTACGTGGGATCAGTATCATGAATGCTATATTTCTAAACAACCATGGGATGAAAAGGCTCCATTTGTCCGCTTCATGGCCAACATATGCTAAGTGAGCACCTATTACATTGAAATGTTACAGCAACTCCTCTCTCAACCTTGAAAAGATCCTGTAAGAACAGCAAAAAGAAGAATAACTTAAAAATCTGAAGGTCAACGATTTAACAAAACCTGCAGTTAGAAACACTTTCTCCCTCTCAAATTCATTAGACGTCACATATTTTTTCTAGAAGCCAGGATGGATGATCTTTGACCATTCAGATGCTCTTCTGTGGATCTGTGTTGGCTATTATTAATCTGGCATCCTTTTCAAACCTGTTACCTTAAGACTTTTTAGCAGTAAAGAGACAAAACACTTATAGTTGGCACCTGCACCTTTCTAAATGTGTTCCATATAATTGTATTTTTCTACATTGTGTTTATTTCAGTTTAAGGACTCAAAATAGGGCTTTTCTGATGTTTTATTATGGACAGATGTTCTGTATGTTACAAAGGATTTTATAGACTATAAGAAGTGATTCATAGGCAATCTGCTTTCTTAAGATAACTGACTAAAGGTCTTTTTTCTAGGCCTTGAGGCTTGCAGGAAGAATTTTGAAACAAGATAAAAGTTATGATAATACTGTCCCATTATGAAACCCATTCCTGGCAAGTTCTGTTGAGAAGGAAGAATAAGGAAGGTTGGGCTTTTTTTTCCTTTCAACTTAAACATCCCTTAATTCATGTAGTTGATGACAGTGAAATGACACAACAAATAACAATACTACAATATCCCTTTCTAGATGCATTATTTATTTCTTTGTTGAAAAAAGGTTACTGGCATTTGGTCAATTTTTCTTTTAAGTCAATATTCAAGATTTGAAACCATGATCAATGCCAGTTGCCTAAGAAGCATTTACTTAACAAACTGAGGTTCTTTTTATGTAACTTTCAGTTGTTTGGAACTAACATTTTTCATGTTCCTTTCACAGCCAGAAACCTGGAAATTACTTTCCAGAAAAAGAAATCCAAAACACAAAAAGAGCCAAGACAACTTCTTTAACTTTCATGCTCAGTGCCACTTATTCCTGCCCCGAAAAACGAAAGCAGAGACTGTCAGCAAACAGCCAAGGAATGGTACATCCTTTGCCTTACTTAGCAAAACTAAATCTGTTATCTTCTAATTCAATAAAAATGCAGTGGATGTTAATTGCCAACAAAAATCAAAAGTCATTGTTTACCACACCTGCTAGCAAGAGATAAAGCAACACCTTGAAAAGGCAATCAGCCCAGCATCTGTGCAGTCATTAAACCAGTAGTCATCTCTGGAATCTGTTTCATTGTCCAGAGTAGTGGATAGTAAGTGGAATTCTGTGAAATTAAGTGCCGAAATATACAGAGACTCAGCATCTCACCACTTGGTACCACATTTACAATGAAACAGCCTCAGCGGAAAAATGTGCATGTATGTGCTGTGATGGGAGAGGAGAGATACTGCACTTTCCTCAGGACAGAAGACAAGATGGAACAGCAATCTTATCCCATATCTTATGTCCTCTGTGTCTGAGCTAAGGGCAGAGTGTAAATTAATGGCCATTTCTCACAGTTACTTCAGTGCATCCCATCGTACGTACATACTGTCTCTAAAGGCTTGAATGCTAATGGTCCATAGAAGTTTAAAGCCAGAGTAAGATGCTCCTCAAGTCTGCTTGAACATGACTCACAGGCAAAGACAGAAATATTTGGTTATGTCTCCTGTAAGAGATATTTTTTTTAATCAATGGTTATATTTTTACACTACTTTTATCTGCTGTGAAAACAATCCTGCTGAGCCAAGAGTAAGGAACAGGGAGTGCACTGTGCACACACAGTTAAAAGCAACCGCATGGCACTGGCAACAAGAAATAGAATACGAACCAAAAAATAACCTCACTCTCCTCCACTTGCAACACCTAAAACAACAGGCTGTGAAAATGGTTTCATTAAAAAATAACAAGCGCACGCTCACCAGGGGATATATCAGGGCAAACTGAATAAAAAATTCTTCAATCATTGCTGAAGTAGGTCAACCAGAATTAATTCAAAGGGCAAACATTCAAACTGAGCCTGCCATCCCCCCGCCACTTTCCTGCTGCATGTCTCTCTGCCTGCCCTTTGACAAGGCCAAGTGGAGACCCAGACTGACTTATTACTTAATTCTGTACAATGCACTCGCTGCAGTGGGTCTCTTTCTTTTCTTAGTGCAAACTGATAGGCCATGGATTTCCTTCTGATTTACACCAGTGTGAAAGACAGCAGTGCCTGGTGGTATATGGGAACACAAAACCCAGAGCAGTTTGGCTCCCTAGCTCCGAAGACAAGCCCTAAGGACACCTCTGGGTAAGGCACTGATCATGCCAATTTCTGCCAAAGATACATTCACACCAGCTTAGAAGCATAAAAATGTGCACAAACTAAACAGCAGAACACAGGATGAAAATGTCTATACAGTAGGCAACAGCAAACCACAAAGACCTGGACTGCTCAACTAGGATCCACATCCTGCTCTGTACTGCTGTGACAGGATACAAATGCCTTAGCCAAGTACATCAGCTGGATCAGGTCATCATTCCCTTGAGCTGACCTTCTGTCAGCATGAACTACCTCTGATGTATTGTACAGTATTAATTGACTTAATGGCTTTCAGCTATAACACTTTTGCATGCAGTGAAGGTGGCCTAGCATTAGATGTTCTTCTAAACTTATTTATCTTGCAGCAATGGATTTTATGAATCGGCATTTGGCTTTAAATCCCCTCTCTCTTCTCTCAGGTGAGCTGTCATTTCATTTACAGTAAGAGAGAATAATTCAGGTCATCACGGAATGAAAGCTTGGTTTTTTTCCTTAGCTGACTCTAATAAAACACATTAACCTCCCCTTCCTCACCTCATCAGCCTTTTCAAACCTAACCTCACAACTGAGCTTTGAAATGCAGGCAGGAAAGGTTAACTCTGGGAGGTGCAGTCTCTTAACTGTTTTATTCAACATCCCATCTAATGAAACAGCTGTCACACTTTCCCTCCTTTCTCTCCCACTGCCCTAAAAAGCCAATTAACCCCATCCCTAGAAGAGTGCATCCTGATGGTATAACAAAGATGCATCACTTTTCCTTCACCGCCAGCAATGACATAGCCAGATAAGGGGCAAGAGCATTAAGTTGTGCCTAGATTTCCAGCTTGTGGAGGGCCCCAGCCAGAAGGGAATCATGGCATTTTGGGCAAGAACCAGGCTTCCCCCAGGCATTAAAGGGAGCTGCTTTTTTACTGCAGCCACAAATACCAGAGTCAGCCCTTTTATTCAAGAGGCAAGAGAAATAACATGAAGCTCTGGTGCACTTGGCGCTTCCCCCAGAAAGCACTTAAGGGAGATGGGATGCTTATAATACCTGTTTCACATGGCCTGTAAGAGGACTGCAACCAAGCTTTAAAAAGTTAGAGGTTTTCTTCTCTGGGACAGAGACTTCTCCTTATACACACCAGTTAAATCACAAAAGCTGAATTCTGCTTCCACTGGTATCAATAGGGATTTTGTCCTTGATTTTAGTGAGAGCTTTATCTGCTCCTGAGAGAGAAAATCAATGCCCTGTAAAGCAACGCAGACATGAGACTGGGTTGCTAGCAGCCCTCCGCTGGGAGACAGATTGGGGCCATAGTTTCTGCCGTGCTCTTTTGTGAAGCCAACATCAACAGATAAGGGAGCAATTCCACGCTGTGGCGCCGTGCAATCTTCCAGTGTATAATTTCCAAGAGACGCATTTAAAAGCCTTACTGGATTACTCAAAACAAGAGAGACTGAAACAAGTTTGCCAGCGTTTGCCTTACAGACCCCTCATAACAAGGTTTTTCCTCCTGTTCCTGCCAAGAGCGTCACCTACCCTGAAGTGGGTATTGCCTTGCATCCCACCAGTGCACAGTGCCAGGCTCCTTCAGTGTGTCCTGCCAAGGGAGGCAGAAACTTCTAGTGGCAACACCATTCACACCTCATTCTGCATTACAGCCATAGTCATGTCAGTGCAATATAGAGCTGGGACAGCCCCCAGCTAAATTCAGCACTTAGGATAAATGGGAATCAAACTTTGTCAATGTGCTCAGGAAATAATGACTGACATTACAATGTACATCAAATAACTAAGCCTGGTCTTGAGGGAATAGAGGACATTTAAATGAGCTCTTTTGTGCAAGACAGGGAGTGTGGATCACTTTATTGTGCTATTACAAAAAGATTGTTATCAAAAACATTATCCTAAATTCTCCTTTATATTTAAAAGCAATTTTCCTATTAATTGTCCAGGCTCCCCTTACTCCATAATTCAGCATGCCCAAGCCTGTTTCAGTTTCATGAAACAGGTATCTTTATTATAGCCTTGGGCTACAATTGTCCAATGAGAATTGTCTAAATGCAGTTTTTTCCACTCTTCCTATGTAAAATGCTACTCTCAATTACCTGCAAACTCACTCCCAAGGGGCAGCAGAAGAATTTGTACTACTGAGTATCTGTGAACTGAAACAAAAGTGTCTGTGTCCATCATCAACATCTCCCACCCAGGACTTCAGACAGCCTGGCTAACTGGGAGGTGATCTTTCCCACCCTTGCTCATGGACAGAAATGCCACCCTGATGAGGACCTGAAAGAATATTTACCTCCCCACTAACCCTGGAATTAATGAAGCCAACAATCTGATGTGATTTCTCACATTTCTGGCATCTTGATTTTTTTCCAACATTATGCTCTCTTAAAGAGTCTTCATAACATCTCCTGTTCATTCAGAGAGCTCTTTCGTTTTGTTCCTGAAACTTAGGCCTACAAAGTCTTTTTGGCATGTCATGCAATCCATGCTTTTGTTTAGGTCTCTACCTGGAGCAAGACAATAACACTACAGTTGTTAATTTAAAACACAAGAGCAGAACTATTACTCTTTACACTTATCTTTCTTCTGCCAATTATATGCATCTGGAAGACTTTACTGCACTAGTTTTAAAACACCCATAAACAGAGAATCTGGACTTTGTCTTAATGAGATAAAGTTTGGTCTACTCTTTCTCAGTAGAATTATCTTTACTGTGTAATTGGTAGCAATGATTTCAGAAGCGAGTTCTCATTTTGCCAGCAGAACGCTCTGTGAGGAAATTACGGAGCTGGGGAAGGCAAGCTTTCCTTCTGAGGGAAAGCTGGCTTTTGTCTAATTAGAAAAAACATCACAGCGGAAGAAAGTCCTGTTCTGCTGACCTATCAAATCCTCTGAACACTGCAAAAATAAAACACATCCTCTTTTGAAACTCCAAATGGCAAGATACTTGTTTTTAGAGATGAGCATTGTAACATCAGGCACAGAAGCCTTCCTTCCCACTCCTTTAGGATGCTCTGATACAAAATTCCCGGCAAAGATCAGAAGCCAATACTTTATCCCTGATGCACTGAATTATCAATCCAACTGTTTAACAGGCAGACTTCCTATTCATAGAATCATAGAATAGTTAGGGTTGGAAAGGACCTTAAGATCATCTAGTTCCAACCCCCCTGCCATAAGCAGGGACACCTCACACTAAACCATGCCACCCAAGGCTTCATCCAACCTGGCCTTGAACACTACCACGGATGGAGCACTCACAACCTCCCTGGGCAACCCATTCCAGTGCCTCATCACCTAACAGGAAAGAATTTCTTCCTTATATCAAATCTAAACCTCTCCTGTGTAAGTTATAACCAATTACCCCTTGTCCTGTCACTACAGTCCCTAAAGAAGAGCCCCTCCCCAGCATCCCTATAGGCCCCCTTCAGATACTGAAAGGCTGCTATGAGGTCTCCACGCAGCCTTCTCTTCCCCAGGCTGAACAGCCCCAACTCTCTCAGCCTGTCTTCATATGGGAGATGCTCCATCCCCTGATCATCTTCGTGGCCCTCCTCTGGACTTGTTCCAACAGCTCCATGTCTTTTTTATGTTGAGGACACCAGAACTGCACACAATACTCCAAGTGAGGTCTCAAGAGAGCAGAGTAGAAGGGCAGGACCACCTCCTTTGACCTGCTGGTCACAGCTGAATGCTGAGAATTTGAAAGAGATGCCTATAAATCTTTTGTGAAAAATCCAGACTTTTGATCCCATGAAGGAAACCAGATCTCAGTCTGCTTTTAAAAACCAGTCTCTAGATGTTTTCTTTGCAAAGCTGGGCTTGAGAATGTCAATGATACAGACTTCTTGCTGGATGTGAAAGGAGTATGAGTAGGACTTTATTGCTACCCTGACTAGAGCAGATAAAGCAGACATTTCCCCTACCTAGAATTTGAAGTGAAATGGATCAATTAGTTTGGGGTCTGTAGGAAGTGTCTCCTTCAGAAACGTTCCCCAGATCATTAGTTACAGTCTGTGCATAGGAAGGGAGACAAATTGATTTCCCAGCACTGCTTCCAACCTTCACTGCCATATCTCTTTTCTCACTTCTGTCTACCACTCCTCTAATTTTTGGTGAGCCTTCACTCCCTCTTGTCTCTGCTATCCTTTCCTTTTTTTTACCAGAATGACTGACAGTGAATCCCTTGGTAAGGGTGAAAAAGTATAACAGACAATATTATCTCCTCCTTAATAGAGTGCAACATTTCGGTATTCCACTCATTGTCTCTGCCACACGAGTATCTTTAGTCATCTTTATTCAGTGCCACTTGACTCTGTAAGGTTAATTATGCTCATTACAAATTTGCACAGGAATGGGGAAGGGAGGCTGCCTGGATGCCTGCACAAAGCTAAGGGACGTGTTGCATAAATGCACTAGGAGACACAGAGCCAGGGTACCGTTATGTCTGGGGCAAAGAAAAGGCAGTTACTGGTCAATCTGGTGCTGCTTTGAGCAGCACTCACCTCAGACACCCCCACAACATAGAACACTTGTCTCCCTCCCCTCCAGCCACAGGGCTGAATTTATTCTACAAGGATGTGGGTGTGCTTTGATGGAGAAGGGACAGGATTTTACCTCCCGTCCCTTTACCTCCTCCAGGGGTGGCTAGGGTTAATCCAAAACTTGTCTGATTGTTTGCCAAGTTTCTCATTCCAGTATATATTTCATTGCACCTGCCTATCTTGAATTACATTGCCTGAGTTTCTAGCTTTCAGTGCACTGTGTGGCTGCATAAATAAGTTCCTGTTGTGCCAGCAGTCACCTCTTTCCTCCCCCTCCTATTCTAGATGTGTTTAAAAACCCACTCTAGGTTTGAAGCCTGTGACAACATATTAATAACCTTCTGAGCTGAGGCATAGGTGTCAGTCTTTGTGTTCTTTCTCCTCATCTGTAATCTAGGCAATCTAATTCCCTCTCTTAATCTCTGTACAGATGTAACTTTGCCCTCACCCTCTGGTTAACACATTTCAGTAACAGACTTTGTAAAAAAAACTTCATAACAAGACCCTGGGGGGGGGGGGAAGTCATATCTACTTTCTATTAACACAGGGTTTTTTCTGCATTGCTTTAAATATTTTTTAGCCAGTCAAAGACTGTAGGACATCAAAAGTAATGGTAGGTTAATTTATTAAAACATTATACATCTATTTTTCTACTATGGAGATTAAACTCACAGGCCACAATGTAATTCCCGCAGCTATTCTTGTCTTTTAAAAAGTCTTTTCAATTGACAACTGTTCACATTTAATAGATGAGGTTGTTTTCAGTGATAATCTATACATATTTTGATGGTAATTCTGCTACTGCGTTTTTTGGTAATCTCAGAAGAATGCCATCTGGTCCCAGTGATTTACTGACATTTAATTTCCTGAGTTCTTCCACTTTGAACACACACACACACACATACATATCCATATATATATATAAAGAGATATATAGAGAGAGAAATTTTCTTGAAACATCTGTCGAAGGGAGCTCAGCACCTTTACTCTGGGATTCCCCCCCTCCAAATTGATTCATCATTCTCAGTAGCAAGGACCAAGGAAAATACAATCTTGAAAACGATCTGCGACATTCTTATCTTCTGTGATTACTGCCTAATATCATAAGGGACCTGCTGCTTTCTGTGGCTTCCTGCTCCTGATATGCTTCAGCATTAGCTTGTTATTTCCCATTGACCATAGAGATCTTCCCAATTCTCATAGCCTCTGATGAGCACTCATTTAAAATTTACCTGCCAATAAATTTTACCTTGTACCATAATTGTACAAAGAGAACTTAAGATGAATTTCCATCTTTAACAGCCTTGAAAGAAGAGCTTTCAAGGCTGAGGTCAATTATATATCTTATAATTCAACTTTGCTTCTTTTGCATTACCCAATACACCCAATGCACTAAGTTAAAAATATTTTTATATGTCCTGAATATATGTGAACACATATAAGGAAATCATGAAGTCTTTTTAGTAGCAGGTCTTTCTACTATCACTAGACAATAAGAATGCCAATTTTCTTTACAGTATGAATTGCTTATGCATATTTTATTAGGTAGTATGAATTAATAATAAGGTCATCACCATACGAAGGGCTTAAATCAGTTGCCTAAGTGTAGATATCTAACGTAATTTGAGATGTGCTTTCTCAGAACTCATGCATTCACTAAGCTGGCAAGAGTTAATAACTTAGGGGAAAATACTCCGGTTTTGCTCTATATAGTATTTTGAATATCGTTTTTAAAGAAGCAAAATTTACCCATTAAAAAGAAAATCACTAGAAAGGAAGCTTTCTGGATGTATTTAGCAGATAAAAGCAGCAAGTTAGCTGTTGGTGTTAAGTTTTGTTTGATTTTTGGCTTTTTTTGGTGTTTTTGGGTTTTTTTCCTCTGTTACCAACGAGCACAATAGATAGACCTCAATGGAAGAAATCTTTAAGCTCAAAACCAGCTGAATTCTTTCTCTCTCTGGAATTTAATTCACAGAATGTGATACACCCTCACCACTGCCACCATGTGTTATATTAAATCTGAATTAGACAATGAAAATGGTCTTCATTGAGGTACTAGCTCCACACACACTCAGGAGACCCTTCAGAAGGCAGGAGAGGAGAATAATTTTTTAAAAACAACCCTGTAGCTAGTACAGCTCCAGGCCACACATATTCACACATGTCCTTCTGGTATAAATATCACACCCCTATCCTTAGGGGTGCTCACATTGGATCATGACCTAATTACAATAATACTTTAGCACTAATAGGGATTTTTCATGTCACTATCAAACCTTTACAACTCACCCTTGAACTAGGTAGCTATTATTTCTTACTCAAGGCTAAAATTCACCAAATCTTTAGGTCTTTGTAATTCAATTCATTTCTCACTCAGTGACACTTGTGATGGCAGGAGACACAGACATATGCACACGCTTTTTGAGGACAGGGTTCTTTATAAAGGTGGTAATTAGTGCCCCAAGCCAAGAAGTGGGTTTCTGGAAGGAAAGACTGCAGTAAAGGACCAAAATGAAACCTTCAGAATGACTCTGTTGTGTAACTCTTATTTGTAGACATCTTCTCAATATGATTGCGAAGTTGAATTCATTTTCAACTCTTAGCTAACTTTTCTCTCAAATAGCTAGAGGTCATCAAGACAAATGCTGCTTATGCTTTAAATGACATAATGATATTACTAGGAAAACCTGCGGGATTAAAAACTAGCCCATTTATTCCAACAAACAGTCCCACTGAGGTTCATCAAACCAACAAGATGCACAAATTAACCAACCTTATATAAAAGAAAAAGAACTTTAAAAGTTCATCATAGCTGCTGTTTCTATTATTTTGTTTTGTATTCAGCTGAACCAGTGAAATAAGGAACATTATATACCCCTTATAGTGTCTATTAGGATCAAGATTTTAACGTACAAGTGCTATATGAACATCTATGTAGCACAAAGCACTTCAAACCCGGCTCTCCAAAGCACAAGACTTGGTGCTTGCTCAAAAACAAAAAAAAAA
>NDXB01007712.1:75061-102615 GCA_002631895.1 Agapornis roseicollis | reverse complement strand
AAGAAAAAAAAAAAAAAAAAAATAAAAAAAAAAAAAAAAAAAAAAAAAAAAAAAAAAAAAAAAAAAAAAAAAGAAAAGGAAAAAGAAAAAAGAAAAAATCCAAACCAACCAACCAAAAAATCCCTGTGAACACCACTGACTTGTTTTGTCTCATAATTTGGTCCCATCTTATCCCTTTTATTCTCCTCTGCAATGTGGCTTCTGTGCACTGGCACCTCAGGGCTGCCCAATCTCTGCATGAGCAGGAGCTTCTGTGAGGATGTAGTATTTACTGCTGGCTCACAGCTCTTGCAGCATGCCTGGGGGCTCTGCTTCTTATTCTAATGAAGATCTGGGATGCCTTCAAGTTGCACTCCCAAACCTCAGACATGATCAGTTCTTCTAAAACTTAGCTGCACCCGTTTAAGCCTTCTAAGTAATCACCAAAGCAAATTAAAGGTTCATGTAGTCTTTAGCAAAACAGTGCAGGAGAACAGAGCACTGCCACCAAAGCCTGTGCTCCTCCTGCGAGCAGAAGAATTTCGCAGGTAAATGAAGACAACCAGGAATGCAGGGTTGCCAGCCATGGCTATGATCCCTGAAAATACTTTAGGAATTCAGTGCCTGCACCGTTAATAGCAGTGTGGACTGTAGTCTCAGCAGATGGCTGACAACGACTGCCCTACGAAGCACCACAGCATCTCGCTGATCTCATGGTTCAAGATGATGCTCAAACCTGTTGTGTCAGCTGGCTGTGCAGTTATGCTAACGCACCTCATTTGGGCTCCCAGCAGAGATAAACTACATTATCCAATTGCAGTAATTTTTCTGTTGCAGACAGAGGCTGATTATCTGCAGTGATCATTACAGGAAGGTACTGAGATTCCCAGTGAAGCACCTGTACTAAATAACACACTGTCTGCAGCAAAGGCAGAAAGAGAACTGAAGGAATAAATCTTGCTATGCATTAACTCTTTAACCATTTGATTTGGGTGCTTCCACCTAGACTCCATATAAATGCTAGCAGCAGAAATCTGCATCAGACTGATGCATTAGCATATGCATTTTGTCCACAGCAAATGAAAATATTACAAATATCAAGACAATCTAAAAACTCCTAGGAAGAAAGAACATCAAACAAATTACCTGCTTCACTGAGAGACCGAAGCATCTGTTTTCCAATGGTAACAATTACCAATACAGCTGTGCTTACAAATCCAGATGCTAAACTGAAGTGCAGAGTAAGTTAAATCAGTCTAACACACCAAAAGTGTATTTTCACCAAGGTGCAGTGGCATATGAAGGTGACACACATGAAGGGGGTACCACGTACATGCTGTTTCTGGGGTGAATGTTTCTGAGGAAAGAAAGCAAACGGAAAGGCCCTTACAAGCAATAACATGCCAGCTTTCAGTGTTTTTAAAGTAATCTGAGAAAAGACAAGAGACTTTCATGTTTACCTCTCAAAGCACAACGATTCTCTTCCGTTCTTCCCCAAGCAGGCTATTTAGATTAACAGAAATATCTATATAGTAGGAAATACATAATTCAGCATCACTTCTCTCTATATGTCAAAAAGTGAATTGGGAACATCCATATTAAAGGAAAAAACCCATGACTTCAGAAGGCATAAGCAAGAGACTTGGAGACCCACGTCACCCCTGGGATATGGACTGGTTACCTAAAGATTAGGTGAGAACTGTAAACTGGCCTCTTCAGGAATTCTGCAGCTGGGTGTTTGGGATCAGGAACTGATCAGGGAAAGAATTTCAAGTCAAGATAAGGCTCAAATTATCAATCTCTTAATACTTTAATGCCCCCCTCCTGTTAGTGTCTCAAAGAGGGGACACCCTCCATAGCTCCTTTTAATGTAACAAGCAGTTCAAGGTGTGTTTGCTCCTGTGGCCTCAGTGATGCCCCACACAGAGAGGGCCTAACTGCTTCCTGTGCAGTGTCTGACATGAAGCTGAAAATCTCAGGACATTTTCTGCAATGCAAACCTCAAAACCTCAGCTAGACCATGACATTAGCTATCCTTCCTGGCTGTGCTGCCAGAAAGGCCAAAACCTGAAAATAACCCAAAAAAAACCAAGAAAAAATAAACCAACAAACCAACAACCAACAAAACAAGAACATCAAAAACCACAAAAAAGGCAAAGAAAAAGGGGGTATTTCAGTGAAATGGCATGGTTTCTAGGTGCTGCTCGTGTTTAAGTGACTGCCTATTGACAAATGCTTTGGGAAGAGAGAGAAGCACATGGAAAAGGCCCCCTCCCTGGTGGGAGGAGATGCAGGGAGGGCAGTGGGTGCAGCACTGCAAAGCTAATACAGAAGCAAGCCCCAGTGAGGGAAGGGGGCAGCGGGTACAGTGAGCTCTACCTAGCTGGCAGCTCAGATGTACAGGCACCCAAATGGGTTCCTTTTTTGTCTTCTTCTGCTTGTCCTCTCTTGGGGCTGCCTCTGCCTAGGGGTGAGTAGCCAGTCACGATCTCCTCCTTGCTTCCCTGGCCACTAACAGTTTGTGGCCACGGGCATAATCCAATTTGTCAGGAAGGGGACAAATGCTGCAATAACAATGTCCACCAAAACTCAGGCAATGATACAGTGTAATCGTTTCTGCAAGACACCCTCAGTAGAACTAAGCTGGGGAAAGCCTGGTAGAGAAAGACATTATTTGCCTGTCCTTTATTGAAATTCTCAAGAAAACCAAATGTTACTGTCCCCAGAGACTTCAGCAAGGAAACTAAGTGACAGGGAAGATAAATGCTTCTTACTGCCAGTGACATACCCAACACAGAAATATAGGGAATATTTTCATAACTTTGTGCTTTAAATGCCTTTATTAGAGAAACAAGATTTATGCTTCTGGCTCTGAGGGAGGGCAAGAGAAACAAACTGTACACGTAGTTGTGTACATATGGATGTGTACATGTACATACTGCACCAGGGGCAAGGAAGGGAAAAGGATTAATGATAATCTACCTCTGAATAGAAAGGCCCTCCCTGCTGTTCGCAATTTCCCTGACTTTTGTTCTTGTTGGAACCTCTGAAATAAAGTAAGTTACAATGCAATATCCTATGATCAAAGTCATAGCCTCAAAGAGGAACGAACCTAGCTTTTTCTTTTATAGCTATATCATAACTAAGGTTAACAGAGGACACAAAAAGTAGGCATAATTCTTCAGGTAGTTATGTGTGCATCTGTTGTAGGCAAATATCTAAAAACATTGCATATATTAAAAAGAAACACACAAAAGAACTTTTAGCAGGCATAAGTCTCTGATGACGACTTCAGACCAACGTAATTATTTTAACTTCGCAATGACCCTTTGACTAGTAAAGAGAAGAGAATGAGGGCAATGATATTAATTCTGTGTGTTAGTTTAGGCATTATAAGTTAAGTACAATCACTGCCAAAAAAGCTACTTAAAATAAGGAAAAATAAGCACTATCCAAAACCAGTATTTCAAAATAAGCCCCCCTGAAACATGCAAACCGTGCAAAGATGAATACACAGAGAAGAATACAGGAAGCATTTTTAAATCCCTAATTTGTTTTCTAGAATCAGTAAAAACACAATAAGGATGAAGCAAACTACTTATCTTTCTAAAAACTTACATATGCTTTATGTCTGTCTTTACATTCTTTGGGGTTTTAAATCTGTTTATACCTTCAAAGGTGGGGCTTTTTTTTAATCCTAGCAAGCATACAGGCAGAAATAGCAGCTTGATAAATGAGCATTTGCTAAATGAAAAACAAAAAAAACCCAATCATGTAATACAGGGCAGACTCTCTGTCCTCTATTGCAACAGGCTTGCCACCCACGTAGTAACAAATACACACTTATTATGTGGTTGACATGAGGCCAGCCTGGAGAGGATGCTGCTATCTTCAAAAACAAGCCCGCAAGGCAAGCTAGCCTTTAGTTCTGTGATCTGCTGGGAGAAAGGGGCAGGGAGCAGCGAGGCTATCTGAGCAGCAAACTGGAGAACAAATGGTGCTTCAGACCAGGTCTCAGCTCCTTCTCAGTTCTCATCTCATTTTAAAGGAACCATTAAAATCTGTAGTCATTGAAAGTTGTAGTGTTTTTCCCTCTTCCACAGCCATTTACTTTTTCCACCTCTAAATGCAGATCCAGATGGTTGTCCCACCTACTGCTTGCCAAATGGCCATAGGTACTCTCAGACATTGTCCAAAAGATAAGCTGATTGCAGCTTGGTCTCTAGATTCAGCAGGCTCAATTCAGTGAATATTACAAGATTAGTCAAATGTTGGGGCTTTGGGGATTAGGCAATAACCTAGGCCCACATACCAAAGTTGTATTTGGAGTTCCCTGTAAATTAGGCTATATTTGGCTGTGGCTCTTCTCTGTGAAAACGAGGCTGAAAAAAGAACTGCATGCAGTTTCCTGATCTCTCTGTAATCCACACACTTACACAGATTTACCCAGACCCCTGTAACAAAGCTGAATTCAGCACAAGATTACCTGAAACTACACCAAAGTCTCCTGAAAGACTTGTAAACTGGAGAAAAATGTTCATCATTTCTGAGCTGACAAGAAAACCAGAAAATGAGGCAGTTTCTCATTTAATTTTGAAATCAATCTACCCATCCATCCTCCCTCTTCGACATTTCNCACTTACACAGATTTACCCAGACCCCTGTAACAAAGCTGAATTCAGCACAAGATTACCTGAAACTACACCAAAGTCTCCTGAAAGACTTGTAAACTGGAGAAAAATGTTGATCATTTCTGAGCTGACAAGAAAACCAGAAAATGAGGCAGTTTCTCATTTAATTTTGAAATCAATCTACCCTGGAGAACAAATCAGCGAGTACCCACTTGCTAACCTGTCAATTATACTGTTGCCATAACCAAATTCCAGCATACTGTGTCATTCTCCCTCTCCAACATCCTTGTAGATAAAACATTCAGCTCAAGCATACTGAGCAGCCTGTAATATTCACTACATGCTGAAGTGAAGATCAGTGATGAAAATGCAAGGACTTAATCTGGCTCTAGCCTCACAAATGAAACAAGGTACCTGCCCTAAAACCAGAGAGCAACTTTAACTTCCTGTCCTGCTTTGCTGCATAGGAGAGTCATAACATTTCTGCCTCTGCCAAGTGCCCAACTGAAGCAATATTTTCTTTGACAGTCTTGAACAAATTCCCTTCTTTGCCAATTCACAAAACTTTGCTGGTTTCCAGCAGTGGAAACCGAAGGTGAGTCTGTTTGAAGGAATCATAGAAATGGATTTGGCTCCATATAACTACACAAGGCGTTAGGGCTTCATTTGCTATTCTTAATGTTACCTCCATTTTACTCTCATATGAATTGTAAGGCTTCTGTGAACTCTTGCAGAAGCACTTCATCTCTTCAATATACCAAGTTAGAAGACATTATATCTTTAAACACAATCACGTTCAGATAGTATGTGCTCCTCTATTTACACGTCAAACTCTGTCTTAAGTGAACATGCTATTTCTTTAAGGTTTCTTTCAGAATTTATTTGGGAATTTATGTTATTACTTACACTTTTTTTCCTGCTAAGATTTAGAGCTGTTCACAGACAGATCAATCAACAGATAAGGAGAAAAAGAGATTAAATGTGATTTCTTTTTCAGAGGAGTGAAGTCTGTATGAAAAATATAATATACCTCAAACATTCTGGTGACCAAAAGAATTACACAGATTATATAGCAGCATGAAGATAAAATTAATTGGGTTTCTTTGCATGGTATCTGCTATGAAAGCAGTTAAAATAGTTTTGTATGTTTTGGACGAGTTCAGAAAATGTCACTTTCATGATTTTTTCCCCCTATCCTTTCAATCAGTGTCCTTTTATTTTCATACACCTGCTAAGTGCATCCCACTGTATTCACAGTTCAGCATGATAGGTTTCATACATAGTGGAAAATGAACAATTCGTACCCTGAAGATTCCAATTATTCGGTTCCTTCAAAGATTCATCTTCAAAGTATCAATGAAGCGAATGGAAAGTCAAGCCAGGAAGAAGTGAGAAAATATCTTTTTTTTTTTTCCAATAAAATGTTGCTTCAGGGGAAGGAGGGGGGGGGGTGTAAAATCAACAGCTTGACAGCCTTTAAGAAACAAACTAAGAGCAAAAGGTTGTTGAAGGAGATCTACAATTTCACACATTTGCATCATTATCAGGACAGTTTTCCTGCAGTTCTAACTCTGCCAGATATGCTTGAAGAAGAAAAAATAATATTAAAAGGAGGTTGTGATTCTCCTTCATACTGAACAAATGACTCTGTACCTTCAGGGAAGTATCAGAAAGCCTGCAATGCCAGTCTGTTCTTGTCACTGTGACCTTTTGGTGAGGACTGTAAATTTAACTGCCTAACAGAGGAGGACTTCCTCCAGCAGCTCTATGTGATTCTGAATCTGAAGACAATTTTAATCTCATAAATGCATTTGTTAAATCACAGTCAAATACAAGCCTGACCACAGGGTGTGCCCAGATCCTATGGGACACTTAATTCCCTCTTACAGATTTGGAGACTTTGAGATGCTAACTGGAGGACAGTTCAAGCCTCTGTATTCCTGGGCTTTCCGCCAGTTGTTCACCAGAAGTGAAATATCAGATGTTCAGATTTACTGCATGAAGAGTTAAGGGCAGAGCTTGCTCTTACTTCAAAAGCCTGGGCTCAGAGTTTGATGAGTCTATGAAAATCTCTAAGGTTCAAAGTGTTTACATTTTCCTTTCTTCCTTCAAATACATTCTCCTCCTGGATTCAGATGCTTTCAAATCTGGGATGGATTTGACTTCTAGGTATCACTGAGCACAACCTATATGTCAGGCGAGTTCAGAGCACTTTCTATTCCTAATTACACTACACTGGCACTTCCAGCCAAGCAGACTGGCACCTATGGGTTACTGGCAAAGCAAAAGAGGGGCCACAATTCACTGACATGAGAGAATCATGACCATGCAGTATCCCAGACAAGGAAATGTTAGGTTCTGTTTACTGCCAAAGTCCTGCTCATAATTTTCCAAGTCTTGCTCCAAACTCTAGCTTCTACATCCTAGTATCAAACTGAACCAGAAACAAAACAGTCAAAATACCACAAGACAGGTTATTTTTGTAATATCAGTATATGTGAAATGCAAAAGAACATGAACTTTTGTATAGGAAATACAGTTCTACAAAAATGATTCCCAAATGCCACTCTAAATCTACAGCTTTAGAAATCCAAACGAGTATCTGGTGATCTTTGGGATCTCTACTGATTCTGTAAATTACCTAGTATTCCTCTATATCTACAAGAACAACCATGATAGGAGTAAAATGAGGACAGACAGACAAGAAATAGTCCAGCTGTGTAAGTTCTCTCCTGTCTACCCAACTAACTACAAAATCCCATGCACTCTCTAACCAGCAGTGTTCCCTTTCTAACCCTCCACAATGCAGATGTGCAATCAACTTTGGAAAACAGGTTAAGGTCTGCCATTTTCACTTCACAATTTCTCATGCAGATAGAAGCATTTGCAGTAGTGATATCCACTAAATGGATATTCATTGTTGGTTTTGTCATTTTATTCAGGTTAAAAGGGCAGCACTGATGGCTCGCAAATGACAACAGTACAGACTGCATGACAACTGTTCTATATAGCAAATTTTGCTTCCTTCTGAAAGGGTTATTACATGAATTACTTGGTTCGGTCTTGCTTCAGTGTAATAACCTGGCGGCAGAGACAGAGGGAGAAATGTAATGAAAAAGAAAGAAACTGGAGAGCAAACAACCAAAGGTCTGAAATGTTCCTTTTAGACAGAGGTACGATGTATAGGAACAGGGTGCACTTACAGCCCACTGAGGCCTGTCTTTTACTACAATAACAGGGACATCATTTACTAAACAAACACCAGCTGCCTATAGATCTCTGACACCTAACCGTTTAGGCAGTTCAAAAACCTTCATCAAACACAGTCATCTGTTTAAGAGTAAAGGCAGAGCTTTCAGCATTAAGAATCAAGGGAAAAATAATATGGCTTGTTTCCCTCAAAGATATGGGAAATAATTTTTGGACAGGCATTTCTTTTCTTCCTGGGCACACTACATCAATCTGCCAGACCTGTGTGCAGCAGGGAAGAGAACGTTTCTCTTGTTTCACATGGTAAACAACACCTAAAATAACGATAGCTGTTTTGAAAACAAACACACACATGGGCACACTCCCCCAGTTTCCTCAACTGACAATCCAACCCTGACTCTCAAGGAACCTTTCACTTGGGTGCAAAGCTGGAGGAAAAAAACATGAAGCATCTGAAAACATACTTTTCCTTGCTTGGTTTTCCATTCTTACCGGCACACATTAATTTCATCTGCAATATGAGTTGCTTAGCAGTACTATAGCACAACTGAAAGCCAGTAATCAGGCACATCCAAAGGTTCATGCTCACAGGATGGAACTGCTGCTTTTTGGCTGCTGGAAAGCTTTCCCACCAGACAGATGGGCCATGTGTGATTATCAGTGTTGAACTCCAATGCATTCTTAGCAAAGGCACTAGAACCACTTCTTCAGTATTTCATAGAATCACAGAATAGTTAGGGTTGGAAAGGACCTTAAGATCATCTAGTTCCAACCCCCCTGCCATAAGCAGGCACACCCCACACTAAACCACGCCACGCAAGGCTTCGTCCAACCTGGCCTTGAACACTGCCAGGGGTTATGACAGCAAGACAAGAGAACTACCTCCTTCTTTCTTTACTTTTCCAGAGATGCCTTGATGGCAGCATCTACTGGGAAAAAAGCTGCAAGACCAGTGCTCTGTAATCCCCTCCACCTGTCCATTACAGCATACTATTCAGGATGGAGGCTGATAGCTTTTTAAAGGAACCTTACAGTGAGTGGAGGATAGAAGAGTTGTGAATCACACTGTCTGATCTTGGGGGACACTCTATATGCACCAGTGTTAATGGAGTGCCAAGGTCTCTGCAGTCATTCATCACCACCCTGTAAATCTACCTACTTTCCAGAGCTGTTATTTATTTGGGAATGAGATCCTAAAATTTCTGCTCATAACTGCTTAAGGTTGAACTGGAAAGCAATGTTGAAAGACAAGAGCACTGCAGTTTAAACAACATCAGAAGGGCATTTGCCCACTGGTTTATTCTCTTCGGCTTTGCTTAAATTTAGCAGTTGTCATTTGTCAAAAGCTTACTCCTCTTTGGACCATACATCTTTCCACTTAACTCTGAAATAAGGTCATTGACATTACCTTGCAGTTATGTTGTGCTTCCAAATTAGTGCACTGCCACCAATACAGCACTGTTAGGGGAGATTATAGACCTCTAATCCCACAATCCATCTTGGACAAGGAGAGGTAAATCCAGGCAGAACAGTAGTACCTGGTGTAAAGCCTGCATTCTTTTTATCTTGGTTTTTGGGGATGACTGAAAACAGATGTCACCCTTCAGTCCAGAGACAAGATCCACTCAACTTTGGTCACGCTTATGACATGCATTCTGTGAGTTTTTAAACCTCTTCACTGCAGACCTGACCACTTCTCCAGGCACCTATCCCAGTGCTTAATTACTCTTCTCCTCTGAATGATTTTCAGGAGATCTACCCAAATCTCCTTTCCTGTAATCTCAGCCCACTCATCCTTGTCCTGTGAGAACACAGAAAGATGTCTGATCCCTTCTTCCTTCTTCCTAACATTTTTTTATCTACTTAAACACAATTATCTCATATGAATTTTTTAAATCTCCTAAATATAAGCAGTTCCTAATTACAGAATGGCACAGTTGCAAGGACAAAAGTATGTGCAACTCAAACAAAGACTGTATGCTCCCTTGGAGCACAAGCCCTATGAGGAGAGATTGAGAGAACCGGAGTTGTTTAGCCTGGAGAAAAGGAGACTCAGAGGTGACCTTATCACTCTGTACAACTTCTTCAAAGGAGGTTGTAGACAGGTGGGGGTTGGTCTCTTTCACCAGGCAGCAACGGACAGAACGAGAGGACACAGTCTCAAACTGCACCAAGGAAGGTACAGGTTGGATATTAGGAAGAAGTTTTTCACAGAAAGAATAATAAAATATTGGAACAGTCTGCCCTGAGAGGTGGTGGAGTCACCATCCCTGGATCTGTTTAAAAAGAGACTGGATATAGAACTTGACGACATGGTTTAGTGGAGGTGTAGGGCATGGGTTGGACTTGATGATCTTAGAGGTCACTTCCAACTTAGTGATTCTGTGTGATTCTGTGTGTGATTCTGTGTCTAAACAAAACCGCCTAAGGTGTGAGACCCATGTGGCCTGTATCACCTCCATCATCTTATCCCTGTTTCAGTTCAGGCTTATATTGCAAGAGACAGAAATATACAGGATATATTGAAGTTTGAGAGCAGTCAAGTGCATGTGCCATAAGCCATACACCAACATAAGGTAAGCAGAAAGAAGTGTGATGATTTCTTGCTATAGATAGCCATCTCTAGTGGAGATACAATTCACATTTTGAGACAATAGCCATATGAACCATCAAAGAGAAGATATAAAATCCACAAACTATTGTTTGGAGGTGATGGTGGCAATTGTTTTGGAGGCTACATTGCATAACTACAGTAACTGGCAATAGATTTCTTTTGTAAGCAACTATCATGGGAGACAGTAGCTCCTTTTAATATTACACTCTGAGCTAACATACAGCATCCCTGAATGGATAGACAATGTTTCCTGTAGGTTATTCTACACTGCCAGTCCTAAACGCAAGCATGGTCTCGACTGCAGTTACTGCAATATTAAAACAACTCCTGTGAACCTTACTTCACCCTGTAACCTGAAGTCCAAGCTCAGCTTAAACTTTAGACAGATGTAACATTTTCCATTTGCACTATTTTCTTTCCTTTTGCCTACTTAATTTTATCAGGTTAAAAACTTGGTGAGCCCCAGATGCTAAAGCTGTGTGGCAGTGAAAGGCCATGTACCTTCCAAGTGGCAGCACTGTCGTACAGGCTCATTTTCAGGCTGCTTGTACCCCACCTAATCTTTCACTCAGCACCCAATTAGGATGTTCAAAGGAAACGCAAAGCCAAGACTTCAAGCCATTTTATAAACTCTCAGGCTAAAAGCTTGACATATCTCTGCGTCATCTCATGACTGAGCTGAATTCTTTAATTTTATGTGCCTGGAGGTGTAATAGATTTGTCTTTATGTGGTTGTGTGTCTTCAGAAGAACTCTTAAAAAAAGTGGACTTTGTTTTACTGACTTATCTCTTTGTGGCTGCAATCCCCAGCAACAGTCAAATTCCCCCCTTTGTGCCCAGAGATCTTCCCTCACAAAATTCCACACCAGAGATGCAGTTGAAAATGACAGTCATTTATCTGAAGTCACTTCAGCTGGGAATCCTGTGCCCTCACCTGTCAAAACTAAGCCTCTTTACCACAGTTCCCTCAGAGACTTCCCGATGCCACAAGGTTTTCTTTCATAAACACATCACCTCCAGCAACAGAGGATCTGTAGGTGCAGGCAGCCCACCAGCACCTCAGTGTCTGTTCTCCCTCCATGGTGCCAGGCACAGCCCAGCATCACTCAGGGATGCTGAGCATTCTTCCAGTCTGCTGCTATCACCCCAGCTGCCTTTTACTACTTGCTTCTGCAGTGCACACACACACACAACAGAAAAGCCCATTTATCCACCTTCAAGCATTTCATCTTCTCCCCAGACCCACACAAGGCTTTACCCCTTGGCTCCATCAGTAGTGCTTTCTTTTTTAAATAAACTTCACAGACTCATCCTCACTCTCCCCTGACCCGTGTCTCTGCCAACCTTTCCATCTGGTACCTTTCTGGCTGCCCAGTCCCATCAAGAAACCCTTGCTCACACATATTAGCTGGCCAAAAAAAAAAAAAAAAAACAAAACAAAACAAAACAAGTATGAGTGAATAAATAAATGATTTAAAGGGATTTGGGCAGCCAGAAAACTGCCCATTGCCCTCTGATGTCTGCCAGCGCACAGCTAATTTTCCCTTAACAGCAAAACACTGCAGTTTTAAAGGAGAGAGAAGATGGTGAAGGGCTGAGGTGTGACTTCACCAGCACATAGCAGAGAAAGTTAGGATTTCCCTTTAATCAAGACTGATTTCTAGAAGTAAGGATGGCTGGAAGATAATTCTCTAATGGCAGCGAAAAGACTATGTGAATCTGTTACTAGAAATTTTGGCAGAGATATTTTGCCTTAATTTATTTATATGTGTGTAAAATCAGAAAGCCATCCGCTGGAGGCTAGTGACCAGGGCACACTGAAAGGAAAATAATCATAGCTGCGGAATGCTGACACACGACCACCCTCCTTAAATTACTCATTTGGAAGCATTTTAGTTTGCCTGTTTATTTTACAAAGTGCAGGTGGATCAAGGGCTCAGGCAGTCAAAAATGAAGGAAAAGAGGAAAAAAAAAATTAGGGAGAAGCTCTGGCTTATTTTAGAAGTTCCTATTCAAAACCACTCATGTGATCCCCTTCCAGAAGGCAGGGCAAACCTCTAGATAAGCAGTGAATATGAGGGCAGGGCTGACAAAAGTTGGAACACAGCCGAAGCAATTAGTAGACTGTCAGTAATTGGAATTAAGTAATCAACTTCAACCACTACGAGAATGTACTGTGGAGAACACTCTTCCATTGGCAAAGAGATGAATGGGATAATTGTACGGCTTTTCCATCTCTAGCTGCTATGATTCAATGGCAGAATAATCCACAGGCAATTGAATGTCTGCAATTCAACAATGAAATACCAGGATCAATATTTAATTCACAATTCTCTTACCTTTTCTTCAAATCCACTTTAAGCTTATTAATGCTCTGAACACATTAAGAGGCTCTTACTCCTTCTGGGTGAGTGCATCTGAAGCATTATACCTCCTGAGTGGTCTCAGGTTGCAGTATGTATTGACTCACACTTTTTGCCTTGCATATGTATTGTGATAAGTGTTCATTAAAATCACAGTAAAGAAAAGAGCAAGTGAGCACTTGAATCCTGAGACCCATCCTGCAGTCCTGCACAGTCCTCTGTCACTGTGGCTGGGTTGTTTCGCAACAGCCTGCCTGCTGAGCAAGTGGTTCAGTGGTATTTGCTCAGTGCAGCATACTGCAAGGCTTAACGAAGGTGAAACTACAGTTGAACCTTGTAAAGTAGGTGAGGAAGAGAGAAGGGGGGCAGGACCCAACCATGGGTTGCCCAGGGAGGTTGTGAGTGCTCCATCCCTGGAGGTATTCAAGGCCAGGTTGGATGAAGCCTTGGGTGGCATGGTTTAGTGTGAGGTGTCCCTGCTTATGGCAGGGGGGTTGGAACTAGATGAACTTAAGGTCCTTTCCAACCCTAACTATTCTATGATTCTATGATTTCTTGGTACTGGCTGCTGGTATTGGTACCCATGAACAGGTAGCCCAGAGAGGTGGTAGATGTGCCACCCCTGGAGACATCCAGGGCCAGGTTGGATGTGCTTCTGGGCAACCTGATCTAGCTGAACATGCCCCTGCTCATTGCACAGAGGATGGACTAGATGACTTTTGAAGGTCTCTTCCAAGCCAAATTGTCTTGTGATTTCCAATCACATGAGGCTTTTTTTTCTTCCTGGGGAGGATGTGCAACATGTTGTTATGGCCTTGGAAAGTGGCACACATAATGCTGCGCACACCCAGATGCACTGTTCCTCTTGTGGCTGACAGCCCCCAGGGCAGCCCACCCAACAGAACACAGCCAGTCCCCTGACTGGTCCCCAGATAACAGTCAGAAAGAAACAAAAGTAAGTTCCCAGACCCTGCTTATGACAACAGCCCTCACAGCCAGCCACCCAGCCAAGGGACTGTGAGCCTGTAATTGAAACATGCCTTGTGAAGGGAGGCATGCATGAAATATTCATCTCCTATATTGCCTGCATTTGCATAGTAATAAAAAGTTCATCCTCATGGCCTTCTCTGGCTCCCATTAATGTTTTTATTGTTGTACCTGAGGTCTGGAGGAGGAAGGAAGAGTTAAAGCCATGGAAAAGTCTCCTTTGGAAATGACAGCCTTAATGGAGCTTATCTCTACCAACAGTAATTTAATCTGAAACACAGGGGTAGAGGGTTGCAGCACTCTACTAAGAAAACATTCTCTAAAGTAAGATCACTTCTAACTTGAGTTAGGCCTTATCCTATTTTTTCGTCCCCTGCTTTTTCCCTTTTCTTCTTTTCAGCCTTCTCTTCTCCCTGCCCCCATCTCTTAAGTCAAAGGCCTTGCAGTGAGGCCAAGATTTTCTCGGGAAAAAGCTGTTTTGTCAGTTGTTGATTTCACAATGGAGATGTATCTGACCATCTGAACTGATGCACTGCTTATGACAGTTCAATTAGTACAGGAGAAGACCCAGTGTTCCTATGATAAAGCCCTAGTACCTCTGTCTCCTCAGGGCCTCAGGAGAGGGTGCAATCTGGCTTCAGTTTGCACATGTTACAATACTAAGTTCTTTAACCACTTTTACAGCAAGGATGAATGGTCATTTTCTGACTTTGCAGGCTTCCCCAGTGTTGCAGAAAGATAAACAACCCCTATCAGTAGCTGAAGAGAAGCGTAAGCAGAAATACGTTGTAGACAAATCCTAAGATTAGACCGGACAGTTTGTAAGACATTCCGATTTTTAAGTTACTGCTGGTAAAATGAGAAGCTCCCCTCTGCTGGGAGGCAGCAAATCAAAGCCGTCTGCTCCCTGCACACTCTCAAGGACCTAAAAGTACTGCAGGAGACTACAAAGAATCATAATTTCTGGTTTTAACATGCAAAATCAGCTACTTGAAAGCACACACTGCTGCTGATCATCACAGACAAGGCAGATCACACATACAGAGAGGTATGCTGCAAATATTAAGTTATGAGGTATTTCTGGTAGCAGCCAGTCAAAATTTATCTTCCTGCTTCAGTAACTTTTCTGGTTGGGATTTGTGTTGGCGCAGCTAAGCAAACCAACAAAAAACCCTAGACAAATATAGAAGCGTTATTGATTTCTTGGAGGGCAAGTTCCTTTTGGGATAAACTCTCAAAAAAGAAACAAGCAATCTCAACACGTACTTTGAAGTGTTCAGCAAAGGGCACCCTCAGTGCCCAGCTGCTCTCACAAGACAAGTTATTTGCATACGTGACAGCCAGGTACTTGTTACTGCAAGACAATTCATAATGGAGTTTCAGGGGATTAAACTGTAATAACCTCATAAGTGAGAATTTCAGTGTAATCTGTGTAAAACAAAAGCATTACAGAATGCCAGAGGCAGGGCCCTGTTTTCATTAAAAGACAGGGAGCACTGGAAGAAATCCCTGCCATGGCAGAAGTGTTGGAACTACACAGTATCTAAGGTCTTTGGGAGCTTAATGGTAACTGACTTGCACAGAACAAACATAATTACTAGATTGAAAAAAAAGGCCACTTTTGAACTGAGAATGTTGAATGAAGTCACCATTCAGCCGTGTCAAGCATCTGATGGCCTGTATGGCTTTTAAGTTTTCAGCTCCACAACGGCATTGCAGTACCAAGGTCTGATGTCGAAATTAAGTCTTACACCAGCATAAACGAGAAACTGGGGTTCCTGAGTTCCTTGTGAGTTTTTGTTACTGCCACACTATTTGTCACTGCATTTATCTGTACATGCAGAAAATCTTAGGCACTACTGAGCACAGCAAAGCTTGCAGCCTGCATGCACACCCCAAATACCCCAAAACAGATTTCTGTAGCCAGTCTACAGGATCACACCTAAGGCTTTACAAATTCAAAATCTGCATCCCTCCCATAATTCCTCTTCAAGTTTTGCAGTCACTGCACTCATTATTTAAAACAACTTCATATTCCTCAGCAGGAAACAAGTTCAGCAAATGCAGAAACACAGAAGTTTTTTTATTCCCATTAAAATGTGGGGGATTTTTAAACACATATTTACACAAGACTTCACATAGCAGGATTTCAAAGACTCTCTGAAGGCAAATAAACAGAGGGGCCCAAAAGAAACAGCAGCCTCTGGCCTCCCGACTCAACACAGCCCTGTGAGCATCAGCAGAGAAAACGGCTTCTCTGCAAAGCTCTTTGACAGCCAAGTGGAAAATCCCAGCAATTCCCCCTCTGTGACAAAGCTGCTCCAGTATCCCTCTCCCACAAAGCCATCTCTTAGGTGTCCAGTCTTCAGGCATGACCCAGACCTTTAGCTTCCAACCAGCTTTCTCCTTCACCAGCTGCTTTATCAGCTCCTTCTAATGGCTTTTGGAAAGACAGCTAAAAGCTTTAACCCCCTTGCTTTGTTTATTTAAGGCAGTGTGATTTAAGTGGCAGTAGCTGGGGAGGATAAGTAAGCTTTTCCTGATGATGGAGACTCTGATAGCAACCACCCAGCTTCCTGGTCCATACAGCACTGCACCCTGCTTGCTACCCCAAGCTTTGCTCTTGAGGCATCCCAGGGACAGCACTTTCTCCACCAAGCAGCCCAGCCTTATCTTGCCCTGCAAAATGATGACTGAGCCTTTCTTTGCATTTTGAATGTGGCAGAGCCTGCTGATGTCAAGTTGAGGCTGACAATCTTGGGAAGAGATGAAGTCTTCCCACACTTAAAGCCTAACCTCCTATATGTGCACCTCTTGATTTGTATTTTGATACGTGATTCTCAGCTGTGTGTCTGGACTCTCACACAGCTTCAAATGGAGAGCAGCAAATGAGACACTCACAGAGATGCCTACATGTGAAAGTGAAAAGAAACATTTTCAGGTGCTGATCGGGTGCACAAAGACTAGCCAGCATGGAGACACTCCAAGAGCTGGACAGAAAGGAGAAAGGCAGTGCCCATCCTACTGGGACTGTGCAATGTATATTGAAATGTAAATAAATGAAGTTATCTCCCCCAAAACATTAGATTCAAGTGAAAACAGCTTAGAAACAGCAAAGACCCTTGAGGGGTCAATCTGTATTTGCACTTCTGTATTTGCAATCTGTATTTGCACTTCCTCTACTTTTTTTTTATTATTATGTTTTTATTATTCCTTGGATTTAACTAGCTTCAGGGCACCCTAGAAAGAAACTTAGAAATTCCTAAATTTTCTGGACTCTTTCCAGTCATTAGAGGAGCTTGCCTTCATTATGAACTGATCTGAGTATGGTTGTGAATGTAAACAGCATTGTAACTGCACCCTGAGCCCACTGCTAATCAGATAGATAGAAGAAAACTCTTCCTTTTACAATCTGCTAGGTTATCCCAAAGAAACATGCATATCCCTTCTATTGAAGGCACTCTAAGGCCACATGTGGGTTTTCTTCCCTAATATGAAACACATATTGTTTCATATTGCTATATTCTCTAATATACTACATTTATATGTAGTATATTATATACAGTTATATTGTTATATTCTCTAATATATTATATTTGGCCTTCTGCGCACAGCAGGAAAAAAGGGCAATTTCTAATTAGAAAAGGCATTCTCTGATTGGCTGTATCTTATCTCTGCTCTCTCTCCTGTCTCCTGCTTGGAAAAACAGACATCACAGTGGTTGGTCAAAGCAAAATTTTTTCCACTGGAACATGACCAAACCCATACTGAAATTGAAGAAGCCAATTAAATGTCTCTGATTTACAGACTAATAAGGGAACCTTGTCTCCTGACTAGAAAAAGTCAGCAAAAACAAGGGTCAGGGAAGTGAAAATGTTTGCACAGAAAATGTACGGGGATTGTAAATGACCAAATGCTGGGAACCCACTATGATTATCTGATACTCTTGATTGAGCTCCACAACTCTATTGCTTCTACTGAGAAGCAATGTAACAGAAGACCAAACAGCCTCCACATCTTTGCTCACAATCAACTCAATGTTAGCAGAAGCAGTTTATAAACTAAGTTATAAAATTAGCACAGAGCGTTTAACAGGCTCTCAGTAAAACTCTTCATTTCTATAATACAATCTGACATTCACCATCATACCTTGAGGACAATAAAATTGATAAAATAGAATTTCTTAGCCTAAATTGTAGACTGAAAGCTTTAATGGGCTCCATGGAGAAGGGCCAACTGTGGAACCAGATGCAGAACTCCCACCTGCCCAGCTAATAACTGACCTATCTGTGAATCACCAGGGAAAACGCAGCCCCACTGCAACTCCACTGCAGAAGACAAAGTGGAGGCAGAATAAATGGATAGAACAAGTTTTCAGGCTGGATCAGTCTTTGCTGGGGAAAAGGTGCATTTGGATGTAAATATTAGGGGCTGTGTCAATAAGCAACTTTTAAGTAGGCTCCAGCAGGAAGAAGATCAGCACTTATCCATCAACAGGGAGGCTCCTTAGTTTTAAGACCCTAGACAGCAGAGGTGTTCTCCCAGAGGATTCCCAGCATGGCCTCCTCTCTCAAGGGAGATCTAGCAGAAGGCAAAGTCAGGAAATACATTAAAAGCCTTCCCATTATCTTTATTTCTGGCCTGATTTTCACTTCCTAACACAGCAATGGTAGTTCTGTCACGTTGTCCATTGTGGCCAGGCAAGCAGAGGTAATTTACTGCTTGGTTTAACTCAGTAAATAAATGCTGAGCCACCAGGACAAGAGGCGCTTAATAAATCCACAGAAGAAATTAAAATAATTTATAATGAGGATGCAAAGGCAGCCAAAAAGAGTTACAGTTACTTGTGTGAATACTGCTCTGCAGAGCTGGTCTCACCAGCTTCCCACCATGCCAAGTATTTCTCTCACTGCCTCCTCATCAGCCCAACCTCACCCCAGCCTTGTTCATCCCCTCAGTTATTAAAACTGGCATTCCCGGAGCCATAGGCTCCCTCACTTGCCTCCCAAACCCCAAACAGCTCACTGAGCCTTCTAGAGCCCCGCCAAGGACAGTGGGGACTTTGCTCCACCCCCAATAGATAACAGAAAACACCATTTAGCTGACTGTAATGCATGGAGACACTGCTGGGATATGGACCAAAGAGGTCCCAGTGCTCAGATTCACAGAGAGAACAACTGCTTGATCACGGCCATACCTCTCAACCCGTTTTCTGCACAACCCTATGTTTTCTGCACAAGAGGATGGTCCTAGTCCTCTTGTAGATAATCCCAAATACTGTCTGGACATTAGTGAAGCCTGTCTTGCTCCCACATCATTGATGCAGACAAGATGCAGGCAAAATGTAACAAATTGTAAATGCCAATAATGATTTATCATCGGATGGCCCCCAGACCAAAGAAAGGCCAAGCACAAAAAATCATTGCTGAATGCAAAGAGAGATCTGCCTTTTGGTCACACTAACATTTCCAGCAAGCCTGATAGAAATGAGTATTTGTTTAATCTGAGGTTCAGGTTCAGAATCAGGCTAAGGGGAAAATAGAGCATATCAGGGAGAATGAGCACTTTTTGCTATTCATAATTTCACAGTTAAGAGGAATGGATTTACATGGATGGATGGCCAGATGGATGGATGGGTGGACAGATACATACAGACAGACATGTATTATTTATTATCTTATTATGTTATAATATATACAACTACTTTTTAAACATGACCGTCATTGTTACATCCACAAGCTTGCTTTTAAATATGAAACAAACAGCCTTTTTTACCAAACACACCTCACAGTTCACATCTGAACCAAAAGTGACATGGGAAAATGTCTTTTTGGGCAAAGTCAGCTTTCTTTGAAGTGTCTATAACTCTGAATCCAAACCCCTAGTCTTAATTGCTTAGACTCCTGATTTTTCTTCCTTCTAAGGATTAAGTACAAAGACATGAGATCTCCAGTGCTGTCATTATAAACTTAAGCTAGTGAGGCAACAGAATAAGAAAGCCATCTTGGAACACACAGAACTTCAGCTGAATGCTGAATTTTGCCATTTACTTTTGTGATTCATATTAATAAATGGCACAGTCCTAAGTTTCAGATTTCTGTCAAGAATCTTGCTGATAACTGCAATAGTCTTATTGTATTTTATTAAGCAAACTGATTAAAACATAAAATTTCCATGTCTGAAATTTCAGATGTGAGCTTTTATTTTTCCTTTTCTGTACTGAAACTCATCTTTGTAGTAATTTAGCATTCCCATAGCACAAAAGACACATTATCTAAAAGAAAAAGGATGTTTATTAAAGATTTATTGATCTGCACTCTACATAAAAATAGAGAAATCCTTTTAGTCATTGTTAAATGGTAGGTTAGTGAGTCTTCAAGCCACACACATTTTCTGACTATTTTCTACTAGGTAGATTTGTAAAGAAGAAGTTTACCAACAGAGGTGAACTGAGTGCAGCTTGACAAACCTGGGAGCCTGATGTGTAGCTGCTGTGAGCAGTCACGTTGATTTGAGTAGGAAGAATAAAATGGAAACAGATTATTCCCCTGTGCAAGGGCCTGAAGGAATAAATCAAAGGGGAAGAAATGGGTTGCTCAAATGCACAGACAAGGGATGTGGGCCAGACCTACTGCTGAGCATCCTGTATGTTTTGCATGCTCCATAAGCACGGGTGACTGCACTCCCCTGCTCCTGGATGGGAAAGGGAGCAGGATGATCAGAGGAGCTCCCACGAGCAGGGCCAGGGGTTAAATTCTGCAAAGTTACACCACCAGCAAACCACAGTGATGCAGAAAAAGTTATTCTGCATTTCTACTGCTGTGACAGTCAGGAGAGCCCAGACATCTTACCCACCCTGTGTCTGGTACACTGCATGACCACCACTCAATCCATGTTTGGCATTTGCATGCAGACATTGGGATACTGCAGCAGATGACAGACATGTGGCTCCACAGAAATGCCTCCAAAGAGGAGGAGAATCTGTTTTTTTTACTTTGGTTTTGGTTGTAGTCAGTTAATTAGCTGCTTCCAGATCTACTAGATATGAAGGAGTATCTGAGTGTTTATATTATTGTATAAAATTGACAGTCAACCAAGAGCAAAAGCAGAGCATGCTAAGGCAGCCATGAGGGCACAAAATGGAAACAGTGGCCCCTCCCACTCACACACATACAGCTACCCTTGATGACACATCCCTGATATCAAGTGAGGGCTCTACATGTGAAGAGCAAGAGCACCTCACCCACCCAACGCTGCACAGGCACAGAGAACAGCATCACAAAACACAGAGCAGCATTAACAGTGTCTTGAAAACACAGGTATTTCAAGGGGCACAGCAGAAGTTTCATTTCTGAAGTCATTTCTGAGTACAGGAGGTCATATCTGCAGAAGTGGCCTGTAGAGCATCGCACTAAAAGCATTACTTCAGCACACAGTCTGTATTAGTCTAGAAGCAAACTGAATTCTAACAACGTTGCTGTCTCCCATGGGCCGCCCCAAGAAGTTTCTGAAATTCCATATGTCCTATCATTAACTTAAAAGTTATTTGTGTCAATGCAATCGAGCCCAGATGAGCTAAACCATTCCCAACCACAGCAAAGCACACAGGCTGCTTGAGCATAGGCTGCAGGCAGTGCTCCTGCACACAAGCCATAAGAATGAAAGTGCTGAACTAGAGTTCAGAATGAAAGTGCTGCAGGCACCCTTTGAACATTTTAACTTGATACTGAATGTCAGAAATTATCAAGAAGTGTGGAAATTTCTGTGCAGCTCACTGATTTAAATTCCCTTCCAGATTCTCATCCCAAACCAATCCTTCTTAGTTTGCCACCTCAACAGCTTTAAAAGAAAGAAAAAAGGAAAAAAGAAATATTTCTTCTTCAGACCTTCAGTGGCACAACTCCATTTTGCAGTCTTAATGACTTTAAAAGGGTACTATTTGGTCTTAATGTCCAAAATCTGCAAAAAATGTACATGGATGCTTTAGTTTATGGAACCTAGGTGAAATCCTAGCTGGCCATAGGATGCCAAGTTTTCACCTTCAAAAGATTTTCCTTGATGTCAATGGACTATTCAGGCAGTACAGCTAAGCACATGCAGAATCAGCCCATAACACAGATTACACCTTTCTCTGCTTGTTGAAAGCAGGCAGAGAGGTACTGTCCTTCCAAAGCAGCTAGAGGGAAACCTGTAATTGGAACAGCCTTAATGTTTGCACTTACAAAACATGCGTGTCCTTATTATGGGGTAATATTTTACAATTAAGTTCTCACTGATGTTAAGGGACCTTGAATGCTGTGGATAGTAACAAGTTTATTGTATTAGTGCCTGAAAGCACACTGTAAAAGAACTTATTTCCCCATTAGTGTCAGAAAAAACAATCTGAAAATAGGCATGTAAACTCACTTGAAGCAGTGGGTGTTTTTTACCATATATATGTAGGCACACATACACACAGAGAGAGCTTCCCTATTCCCCCCTTATTCTCAACCACTGGATTGTATGACTCTCAGAGAGCAGGGCTCTTCTGCACTAATCCAATTAAAAAAACCCTAAAATGGGATATCTTATCTGTGAAACTTGCATTTAGCCAGTTTTTTGTTTGTTTGTTTGTTTGCTTTTTTTAACCTATAAGTTAAAAATCCAGTTTCAAACAAGGAAGAAACAAAGAGATCTTGCTGAAGCTTATTAGGTACTCAGTCAATATTGCACATCATTCTGCAGCTATCTTATAACTGTGGAAAGCATCTTGAAATACACTTTCTATGAAAGACACTTTGTACTATAAGAATTAAACTCTAAGATTCTGGCTCCTAAGATTTCAGTGCACAATGTTTCAGTATAGCTGCTGAATGCTTCTGTATAGCAAGCTCTGCTGACAGTCTTTACTTTTTGCTATGGAGTAGTACAGAAGTGAGATCTGGCTCTAAAAATATTCAAAAATGAGTTTCCCAGATTTCTTGCAAGTTTTCCAAGTCATGCTGTTGTGTAGGCATTTACAAGTGCCTAAATATGAGGTCAGTTTTACTCTTGGCGCTGAGCTACCCAAAAGCTCAGATTTGTTGAGATCTGGTCTTTCGGCTTGGCTGAATTGCCTACATAATGCCATCTACATGGTTTAGTGTCTTTCTAGTTGCTTAGACTATTAAAATGTACAAATATGTATACTGGACCTTCAAATTGCCTGAACATGCCTTCAGTAGGCTGGTTTAAATCCACAGGGACAGTGCAATGCCAAGTCCTGCATTTTGCTATTAACACATCCTGTTAGGACAATACACTGCAATTCATATAGTGTTCTCTCATGCAGAAATAGATCCACAAGTAGCCAACACATGTGGCAATAGCAGCATGAATTCAGAATGGAATGAAGCTTTAAGTGGATTGTCCTTATTTTTTTGGTTTCAGTCAAACCGTAGCTTAGTTTCAGAAAAATGAGCAAAATGCTGCATGCATCAGAAGAGTGCTGCTTTGGGACCTTGTCTATCATGTTTTTAGTGTGAAATATTCTAAGATTTCCCTACTTCAGCTGAAAGCTAAGAAGTACCTTTCAAATTAATATGTCTGCATTAAGATGAGAGGGAAATGAAGAGCATTTTCCCAGTACAAGAGTTAATGGGTCCAGCCATAAATCTTGTCTCATGGATTAAACCTGGAGGATCAAATGCAGAGATTTATTACTTCATTTATTACTCCATCCGACTTAATCACTTTCAGGAAACAGTTCATTCAGTGGAACTAGGATGCTTTTTTATAATCAGGTCAGGGTTTCCTCATACATACTTGTTATTTTTTATGACTATGGTTTATAACATTTATAGTACTGAGTGGGCTTGTACATACAGCAAACCTACCAATGCCCTGTAGAGGATGTGGCTCCAGGTTTGGAGTCTGCCCCAATTTGCATGATTTGTTAGGCTGCATTCCTTCCTCCCTCCACAATTTCCTCATCCCAGCTCCAGCACAGCTTCCTTCAACAACTTCTGCTAAAAGCAGTGAGTTTCTTCTGTTCCCACCACCTCCAGTCTTTCCTGAATTACAGATTCTGGTGGTCTGTGGTTTAGCAATCCTCACAGGCCTGCATAAGGAAGTCAGCAGACCAAGCAATATTATAAATCAGATACAGAGCCTAGGCCCTTCCAAATTTTCAGCATGGTATATAATAAAAAGATTCTGTCTTTTTTGGTAAACAGCTGCTGCCACCTCTGTCTGCATGTCTATGTCCCAGAGACATCTGACTGCCATTTCCCCTCAAAACCTACATTTCATGGAGCCCCCGACCTCTACAGGATAAAATAAACTTGTCAAGGCTTCTAGCTCTCAGAGTGCATTTCTTTTGTGTGGGTAGACTGGATAATAGGAAACTTTCCTCCATAGCAAAGGTGTAATTAGCTTTTCTCTCCTAGTTCATTTAGCACTGGAGTTGAAGAAGGTGGATAGAATCACTGGGATGATGCTTAGACACACTAATGCAGGAACAATGATAAGATCTAATGCGATGCTCTAGGATGCTGAAATGGAAGCAAACTGCACATCCAGAGGAACTCAGCTAAATTGTTTTCCAGGCTCAATATAAATAAAAATAGAGTGGCATTTTCCTTATCAGGACCAAAAATTTAATGTTATTAATTCTGCAATTTAGCTGCAGTTTATTTGTGCATTAGAGATAGCAGCAGGGCTATGGGTAAAAGCCAGCTCACTTGTGCTCCTGACTATTAATAATGCGTGCAGATCTTTTTCACTCATAGAAACCAAAACAAAACAAAACGAGAAAAAAAGAAACCAATAAAGGAGCTCTGCTGCATGGAAAATACATTTAATACTTTTGCCCTCTACTTCCCAGAGAGCATCCCTCCAACATTTTTGTTAGCACTGCAGGTAAATCAGATTTATTTGCTAGGCAGTGCCACTTTCCCCTCCAGTTTTAGAAAACGATTATCTCAGACATGTAAAGAAAGCAACAGACATGCAGCACAGACAACAGGAGAGTGTAATAGGCATAACAAACACACACTACCCAGATAGATTTACATAGGTAACATAAAAAGATCCCAGAATGGTTTTTAATTTTTTCTACTGATAATTTGAGTTACTCAGTGCCTAGGTAAGACAGTCAAAATGGAACTCCCCTTGTTCTGGTTATTGCACATAGAGGTAGCAAGGGAGATGCAAGAGCTAGTTAGCAAGAATTCATGCAAGGCTTGCACACTTTGCTACTTTCCCATCTCCTTGTCTAAGCATGTCTAGGCTTGAAGGAGCCCATATATCTTACAATTCTTGTATACTTCCTGTGTGCTTCTACCATGCAGTATCTGTGGCCCCACATATGGTGTGTTCCACATCTTTTCATTAAGTCTCACTAGGATCACTTGCATGCCGCAAGTTCCATAAGATGCCTCTCTGAATCTAACCTTCATTGCCTCATCTCTGCACATGGCAGGTAAACAAAGATCTCTTCCACTTCTGCATGCTGCAGAATGCACTGGTCCTTGACTTTCCAGGCAAAACTGCAAGCATTTACAGAAATTAGATTACTGCTACTGATCCCTAACAAAGTAAGATGAGGATGCAAATCAAGACTAGAAAGAGGCACATTGCAAAGCTGTAATACCTCTATGCTACATCCACAAAGCAAAGCCCAGCTGGGTGCAAAAAAAAGCTCCTAAGCTTCTAAACTCCTAATCTCAGTATCCTTAGTCCCACCCTGTGGCATTCTCAATGCTAGATCTCATCCTCCTGATTTCTTTTATCCCAGATCATGGCCCGTGTAGGCATAAGTACAGAGCTGCACAACATCTGACATCATGGAGCAGCTTCTCATCTCATACATTTTGCTGCCCACCAGCAGTCTGCCCCCTGACCTCAGAGGGACTGTGCCAGGTTTACGTCTGCACAGCAAAGGTGAGTCTCCAGCATCTGTGTGTGCTGGGCATGGGGTGCTTTCTGCCACATAAAGCACTTATGAACATGTTCTGTTTGGTCAAACACTATAGCATGAAGTACTCTACAAGCACATTGATCTGCATGTGATCTGGACAGTATCATGCTGGGTTTAAACCACGACAATGGGCTATGGCCAAGGGTAAGAAAAAATAGGACAATTCTCAGCAGTGAAAACAAGTCATCAGATTAGGCCTGTGAAAATATCCAGAGAATCAGGTTTTCTACACATTGCCAGCTCAGCTACAAAAACTTCTACTTATATGACAGTATGGGTGGATAATGTTTTTCTTGCTCTTCTTCCACTTCTCTTATTTACGAAGCATTATCACATATTTACTAACACACATTATTTTTCCCTTGATTTCTGAGGTACTCCTGCACAGGCACAGCAGGACAAAAAGGGCCTCCAGATGTGCACTATGCTCAAAGCAAAATAACCTCCTGCACCTCACTTTTATCACTGTATTTATCTAAGAATCCTTGTCAAGATCTGCAGGCAAATACAGGTAAATAACTGTGGTTAAAACAGATGTGCAGGGGAGGCAGGAGGAAATAAAACCCTGCTACTACCCCATAGAGGGCAGAGCAGCACTGCCTCTTTCACTAGCAAAAGTAGAGGGTACAAATTAAGTTTTCTGAGGATAATGTGGTCTTTAGGAAGTACAAAAGCTTTGCTTTGTCTTGGCTCCAAGAGTGCTGCATCAAATCAAGCTTAACTAAGGCTCTCTCAATCCACATAAAGCCTCAGGGGACCTCAGGAGCTCAAAACTGCAGTATGTCAAAAGGAAACCACATAGAAAATGCAACAGCATCAACCCCGAAACTCCAGCAGTGTTCAAGTGCCCTGTCAAGCAAATCAATGGGACTGTGTCTACTGCAGTTTTAGCCTTTAACTACTCAAGAAATACCGCTTTGGTTTGCTCTTCCTTTTTTGCCCCTCTCAAAATACCAGGGGACCAGCGATGAAAAAGTGCTGACCATTTTCTGTAGCAAAAATATGAAACATGGGAAATCCTTTAACCCCACACAGGATAGGTGGTAACGAGTCAGATGAAGAATCAGCAGTGGTAGTTTTCCTAAGTATCTTAAATTTGTCCATCACCAAGAAAAACTTATCTACTCAACAAGAATCAAGCCACTTTTGTAGCAAACAAGTACATTTTAAAAGGTCTCAAAAGTGGCAAAAAAGAAAAGCAACATCAAATTACTGAGTTACTAGCATATCATCTGGAAAAAAATCCTTCAGAAAGTCAATGGGACCCTACTGTTCTGCTGCCTGGTTTTAATCAACCCATACTTTTATGCTAATATTCTACATTTGCAGAGAAATTTGATACTGTAGAACAAAAGAAAACAAACAGCAAGAGGAAAGGGCTGGCTCACCTCACCCACCAGAGCACTTTTTAAAGGAAGGGAATTACATTGCATTTTACAGTTTCTGGACCCCACCACCTGACAGTTAAGAAATGCCCTGGTTATCACACCAGAAGAAACTTAATTTGTACCCTCATGTGCTGCTCTATCTCCCAGCCTTGCCTTCTCTGGCAAAGACTCTCTTTGGCTCCCCTGACTGCTGTGATCTCTGTCCAGTATTTAGCAGAGCTCTCCATGAAGGTGTGTGATGTCCTCCCTTTACGTGCCAGGTCCCAGTGTGGGAAGGACCTGGAGCAGCAGGAGTACTTGCCAGCAGGTCTTTTCAGAAAAGCATGGCAGGCTAGTAGCAAGGCTGACGTCCAGGTACAAGAGCAAAGCCAGCAGGGCTGGAAGGTTCATGGAGCTCAGGTTCCCTGTTTGGCTCCCTGCTTGCTTAAAAAAAAAAAAAAAAAA